>JAPWDM010000051.1:15000-322500 GCA_035578155.1 Brachynemurus nebulosus | reverse complement strand
ATTTTTTTTCTTTCAGCAATTTATTGATATTATAGGTATAGATGCCGGTACTCTTCATATATTTTATAAATTTTCGGATCGTCACACTGCACTATCTATAAAATGGACAATTCTTTATATTTTTTGTGTTGTTTAATATTTAATAAATATGTGTACAAAATTTGAAATTGATATTTACTTCCGTTCTTGAGAAAAAAATTCCAGAAAAATACGTAATTTTTAAGGACTCTCAAGTAAACCTCCCCGTAAGTTACATTTTGAATTTTTGAAAATTTTTTTGCCTATATTTCCAAAAGTTACCGGTTCAGCTTAGCCCAAATAACTTTAATTGAATGTTTTTTGAAAGTGCTAATATCTGTAATCTTTTAGATTTTTAGATTAGCAATTTAAAAATTAGAGGAGACAAGCTATGTGTCATTTGAATGTCTGTGTTTTGTAAACGGGACTTAAAAATGAAAAATGGTAAAAGTAAACTTACTTTCCAATACGGGAAAGTATTTCAAGATCTTAAGAAAAAAATTTTTTCTTGTATATTAATTTTAATTCACACCTGTAGCATATACATGCAAAATTTTATGTTCTTAGATCCAAGATTCCGGGATTTTGTTTTCGGAACCCTAAAAAGGATGCGCGCTATAACAAAGCCGAACTCCAAGATTATAAAAACACTGATGAATATTAAAAATAATAATAAAATGGTAAAATAACGAAACCACAGAATACAGAACCTGCACTATTATCTCTATTGTGTAATCTGCAGTGTGCAGTTCTGAGCAAGTTAGGTTATTCGTTCGGTGGCAGTGGATAAGCGTAGATCAATTGTTTTGATTACGTTTTGATTGTTATGGGTATTATTACCACCGCCACACGAAGACACATAGATGCGTATGTAGTATTATATATACGTATGCGACACCACGCAACACACCTCAGATCACTCACACACACAAGACAGATCACACAAATACAAACTAAACCCAGTGCACATATATAACATATTTTCTGTCCCTTTTGGTTACACTGGTTTCAATAGTATAGAGATAGCAGTGTCGCGTCTGTACTCTGTGAATGAAACAATTCGTAAAACGTTTGCCGAGAGAATAAAACTAAAAGTATTAAAAATACACCTGCTTGCAAGAGTTTGTGTAGGCATTCAACTAAACACTAAAATTAAACGGTAAAATTAGAGGTAATACGGCCAAAAATTTTGCCCAATAGGTCACAAATTGCTCATAATTGGTCACTTAGTCCCACTAATTGGTCAGCGATATAAAATTTTTAAGTAAATTTTAAAAAATTTGTAAAATTTTCAAGGTCACTTAAAAATTTTGGCACACCATCTAAAGAAAAAACAAAAATAATAAGAGGAATCGATAGGATTTTAAACCTTGATAATTGGTCAGTTAAAATAAAAAACTGGTCGTCCCCAGAATTTTAAAAAAATTAAAAAAAGGCTTTTTCATTCTGTGGTGCATGCGCGAAATCTCGACTGGTAAATCTAGTCGTTACGTTGAATTTTTCAATAGGGTAAAGCCATCAGTACTCGACCAGCCTATATTAGCATTATTTTTATGTATTAAGGCATTTTAATGAAGAATTAAATTAATAAAGAATTTATTAAGAAAGAATTTTCTATCGCAGTTCAATTGACCTATTATCACCAATTTCTAACCTTTTAAATGATCTAATTGGTCATCCGAAATTTCACATATGAAGTCCTAACATTTTTTGAATGACCTTGAAAGAACTTTACACCTTAGTAAAAAATTTTCTATCGCTGACCAATTAATCAAACCAGTTGACCTTTTATGACGAATTTCTGACCCTTTTGAATGATGTAACTGGTCATTCGAAATCTCACAGCTGGGGTGTTAAGATCGTGGAGCCCTAACAATGAGTCTTAAGGAAATAACGTTCATTTTCCAAGAAATATAGAAAATAAAGTTGAAATAAAAACAATAAATATATTTGTTGACTATTTTTCCATTTTATTGAAAATTTTAATGAAAAGAAATAAATACATAATTTACATAGAAAAAAATGATACTTTAATTTCAATTTTGATTTAAAATTAAATTTTTTTTTTAATAAATGCCGTAATATATAAAAATAATGCTAATATAATAGGCTAATAGGCTGGTCGAATCCTGGTGACTTTACCTTATTGAAAAATAATAAGTACTCTTATTATTTTTGTATTTTTCCTTAGATGGTGTGCCAAAATTTTTGAGTGACCTTGAAATTTTTACAAATTTTTCAAAATTTATTTAAAAATTTTCAATTGCTGACCAATTAGTGCGACTAAGTGACCAATTATGACCAATTTGTGACCTATTAGACAAAATTCTTTCAATGTTCATCTTTTTAGAGGGTGTGCCAGCATCATGGAGCCGGTAAATACCCTTAATATTGTACTTGAACCCTTTTGCGGAACAGAAGAATCATATTTTTCTTGTTTTCTTCTTGAAAAATATGATTTCCTTCTGTATTAAAGAGGGAAGAGTAGGAAATTAACAGAGTATAGGTCTTCAAAAGAACCTCCTGAGACTGAAACAATCGCCACAGGTACTTACAAGTTTCTCTCACGTTCCTGAAAACTTACAAGACACTTGAAAAAGTTCAACCTTATAGTAGATTCGATGTATAAACGAAGTAAACTCTGGTATATTTTTTGAAAAATTGCGGGACAATAAATCACAAATGACTTCGCATTCTGAATAACTACTAAATTCTAAGTCTCCTATGGGAAATTGAATGATTGCAGAATATTATAAACTTTTGCAACCAACTGTATATAAACAATACACAAAAACTTTGATAGTGGCGCAAGTGGCGCGAGCATAATCAAATACTTAAAGATACAAAAAAAATCACAATTTGAGAAAACTTGAGAAATCTCTATGATATCAGTAGACAGAACAAAATTAAGATTGGACAGTGGATTTCACAATTTATTCATACATTCACGGTCATTACTCATTACAATATACACCATGCTATTATATACAATGTCCACGATGTCCACACGGTCCACACTCTAGTTTAATATATGAGCACCAGAACTTGTCTGACTAGTTGAAGAAGGTGCGTTGTTCGGTTTATTAGTAACAAACGAGCCATTTGCGCCGTTTGCGCTATATTTTGTAGATGTAGTTTACATAGAAATGCCCACTCCGCGTTGATTGTTGAACAGTTTATCATCTATTTTAAAAACTACAATTACAAGTTATTTTAAAATTTTATATTAAATCAAATAAAATTTGTCCTAAAAATTCGTTGGCGACCTTATAATAAGTAAATGTCAATTTATTTTTGGCTACAATTATAATATTGCTTACTTTTTTCATTTTTTATCGTAATGTTTTCGGAAGGACAGTTTGTAAGTTTTACTAAAATGATCGTAAAATATTCTAAATTTATCTTTCAAATAAATAAATCTTATTTTTTAAATTAAAACTAATTAATTAAGTGTTAAATATCAATTAAAGTGAATATAGATCTTGTATTCTTCGGTACGTCAGTGAAAATATTGCATAATTTAAATTTACCTATCAAAAATGAAACATAAGCACTGTTCTGATATACGTTTAAAAAAAGTTACCTAAAATTTAGTTATTACGATCATTACTATCATCAATGTTAATTGTTATCCCTCAAAAATGTCGCTAGAAGAGGATGATTCTGTTTCTGTTTTGAATTCAAATGAAATTACAAAATATCTCAAAAGCAATGCTACTTCGTCAAATCTGAATTTTTCGTTAACCCAAAGCTCAAATGGTTCTTTAATTGAGCGAGATTCGTTGTATATTATTGTCCCCATAACAGTCATTTATCTAATAATATTTGTAACGGGTATCATTGGTAATGTGAGCACTTGTATTGTTATTGCAAGAAACAAATCAATGCACACGGCAACAAATTACTATTTATTCAGTTTGGCAATATCTGATCTATTATTATTAGTTTCCGGTTTACCGCCAGAAATATATCGGATGTGGTCTCCATGGATATACATATTTGGTGAAACATTTTGCTTTTTCCAAGGACTTGCCGCGGAAACTTCAGTAAACGCTTCCGTGTTTACGATAACAGCGTTTACCGTCGAACGTTACGTGGCCATTTGTCATCCATTTTTGTCGCACACAATGTCAAAATTACCGCGTGCTATCAAATTTGTATTCGGAATTTGGATATTGGCATTATGTCTGGCGTTACCGCAAGCGTTACAGTTCAGTGTACGTTACGAAAAATATAATACAAATGGTGAATTAATACAAAGTCGTTGTACAATAACAAAAATTTTAACACCACACGTATTTGAAATATCTACATTCCTCATATTTGTTTTCCCAATGACTATTATTATGATACTTTATTTATTAATTGGTGTAAAATTGCGTCGAAGTCGGATATTAGTGATTAAACAGCCGCAGATGCGTGAAAATAATCTATCAATACGAAGTAATGATGAAACAAGGATGACTACAACACCGGGTGGATTACCAAAAAACCGAAACTCAAGAACACATTCTGCTCAAAATCACGTTATTAAAATGTTAGGTGAGTACAATCATGTATATTTGAGTCGCTGAGTTTCAAAACTATCTAATTGACGATTTTTTGAAAATTGAGTTAGATACGGTTTATTATTTAGGAGGATAAACTGCACCAAAAAATACCAACTAGACGATGCTAAGTCAACTTTTTCCCCTTTAATTTTAATGACAAAAATACGAAACTGTTTCAAAAGTAACTAATTGCAATATTTTCCAACTGAAAAAACATGGCGTTGCAAGCAACATAAACCAGTTGCAAAACTATCTATTACTATCTAATTACTTATATAAAAATGGCGTCATTAGAAAAACCTGGAACAAAAATAGCTAGTTAGGTAGTCAATATGTAGCACTGCAGGGCCTGCAGAAGATCAAATAATTGTATGTGATAATACTATTGGAATAACTAGAAAAAAATACAAAGAAGCTTATGGAATGTGTGCAGAATAAAATTTTGTGAAACATCGTGGTTCTGATTTGAATTTTACTGTTAAATTACAGCAAAGAGACTTGTTTTATAGGAGAATATTCTACTAAATTATATGAAAATATCTTAGTTTTCATAAGTTATAATAAAAACAACGTTGTACGATGTAAATAGATAGATTTGTACAAATGTTGTTTTATTTAAAACTTATTGAAAGAATAATAAACTGTTGCAAAAGTGTCTAATTGTTAGTGTTACTGCTGCAAAAATGTCTAATTGTTAGTGTTACTGTTGCAAAAGTAGCTAATTACAAAATCAACCGTTTCAAAACCATCTAATTAAAGCAAACTGCTGCAAAAGTAGTTCATTGTAATTTTTAATCGTTATTTACTAATTATTGATGAGTGGTATCGTTGCTATTATTTCTTTATAAGAACTGTGATTTTTCCTAAAAATTTAATGGTAAAAACCACATCAAAATTATTATTATAAGTGAGAAAACAGTTTTTTGTGTTTCCTGAACATTTTTAGTTGTGTCAATTAGATGGTTTTGAAACTCATCGACTCATTTGTTGTATGAATTTTCTGAATTAATGATTTAATCGTGGATTCACTGATCGTGGATAAAGTACCTGTTATAAAATTATCTACTTGTTACTATGCGACACTAACGTAACATTTTCACTCATGTTAAAAAAAAAGAAACAGTGGTATCGCGAATACGAGCATTCGTTTTGTTCTATTGGCGACGCAAAGATTACGCGAGCGGTTTTTTAAATTAGAAGCTGTATCAAGTATAAATTTTTGTATACGTTTAATTGTCGATAGAAAAATGTACTATACAAATTATGCGCGGATTACTAAATTTGATATCACCCATTAGTCGTATACGTATATTTTTACGTGATGCTAGTTCTAATTTTACCACCAGAGGCGCGAGTGAGAATCTTTGCGTCGCCAATATGGATATAGTATCCATTATTGCATTAGGAATGGAAATGCAAGTGTTTTATATGCACATAAAACTCGAATAATATGGAAAGGAAATATGGAAATTATTTAAATTATTTAAATTAAAACGGATGATTTTTATGATTACGTGGACTGCATTAAATAGTTTCCATTTGCTGTGATCAAAGAAGAAAAAAAAGTGATTTTCCTTTGAGTGGACATATTAGAAACGACTAGAAAAAAATAATATATTCTAAATAAAGTTAATAAATAGCAGCAATAAAAGTAATATCTTAATAAGGAAAAAAATTTGTACGATTTACAAAAAAAAAAAAAAAAGAAAAGAAAACGGAAGATGTAGATAACGAAAGAAAGAAAACGAGACATGAAACAAGATTTTCCAAGTTACAGAAAATCGCTTGTATCTCTAGTACGGATAAAAAAGGATTTGGTTCAAAGAATTTTGAGAATTGAGTATGTATTTTAAATGATATAAAGACGGATTTATTCAAAAGCATCTATAACGAGAAGTGCAGATCTACGTGTCGTAAACCAAATTTCAAATGTGTTATTTTTACTATTAAATTAATATAGTAATTAAGCTTGCGAGATGGGGTATTACGAAAATTGTAGTATGTATACCAATCATACCAATACAATTTTTTTTGGGAACCGCCACTGTTAATTTTTGTGTGATATAGTTTCGGATTTGATCTGCACTTGCAAACAAAATTTACCGTTACATATGTGATTTTCAGAAAAATATTAAAAACGTACTAGCGTAGGGTAGGGTCATGTAAGATGGCGTGGGTTTTGGTTTTGGTAATTGTGTTTTAATATGTTCAGGTATCTGTAATTACTCACCAAAAAATATTGGTTTACGACATAATCCACATATTCTAGATAAATTAAAAATTTTTAGTACGATTTGATATTATTTGTCTCGAATTTGAATATGTTACTACGGTTTATGTCGAAACAAGTTAAAAGTTATAAATGTTACTGAGGCTAGTAAAGTTAGTCACGAACTAGCTTTGAGCACTTTAATTCGTGTCAGTATGCGTGGATGGTTTCCACAGGATGATTTTGTTGATAATAGACAGGCGTGTAAGATGGTGCAGTACAAAAGCGTAAAAACGGGCGTACCCATTCTTACACGACAGTTTCTTTTATTATGTTTTTCTTTAACTTTTCTAAGGAATTCTATACAGCAAACTTTCGTATAACGTAAATTCGTGTAACCCAAGTTCCTATATTAAAAGTTTACGGTTACAAAAACTAACGATAACGAAATATAATTTTTTTTTAATATTCTATTGTTAATAAAATCAGTGGGACTAGCGGAGCCTACAATTAACCAATTATAACCAATTTATAAAAAGTAATTCGCTATCGATAATTGTCGATAACGAAAACTACATTTAATAGTCGGAAAATGTTTGGAATACCCACAACTTGCTTCGTTGTTTTCCTTCAAAAATTTCGTTGTTTTTTCGCTACTACGCATCGTTCACAAGATATTTACGATCAAAAGTAACGAAAATTAATTTTTTTTTTAAAATGTGTTATTACTGACCCAATCAATCGGACTAATGGAGCCTAAATTAACCAATTATAATCAATTTATGATAAGTAATTTGGTATCGATAAGTTTCGATAACGAAAAAAGTAGGTTTTAACAATCGCAATACATTTGAGTAGAAGAGCTATGACAGTACGGCGGCACATCACGTCGTCAAAAGTATGGGAACACCCTGGTCCAAAGTGTACCCACATTTTTGACACGGTAGTGTACTATAGCATTAAGTACAGTACGGCGTCAGAAGTGTGAACGCACCTTGGGTTAGGGTGTTCCCATACTTTTGACGACGTAGTGTGCCGCCGTACTGTCATAGCTTTTCTACTCGTTTGGAATGCTCATAACTTGTTCACTTAAAACTCCAAAAATTTTATAATTTTTTTGCTATAATCCGCCGTTACTTACGATCAAAGTTTAGAATCATGAAAAATATCGAGAAGTGCTGACATAAGAAATTCACCTATTACGTAGGTATCCGATTGTTTAAATATGATTTGTGCTAAATTCCAAGCTTTTTAAATAGTCCACCATCTTACCGACGCACAGTGGGGCCAAATACCATTAAAGACGGCAAAAATACAAAAAATTAAATTATAAGCTACAATTTATATGACCCCTTAAATCAGTAGCCATAATATTCTAGCAACGACCTCTGTAATTATGTAAAATAGCGCGGGGGGTGCAAATATATCGACTATTATTTGTTATTTCTATAAATTGATTGCTTTTTAAACGATGTCATTGTATGTAAAGTAGTGATTTGTGGGACCGTTATTTAAGTTATAAAAAAAAAATTAAAATCGGTTATAATGGGCGATGTTCCCCATGGTATGTTATTTTTTTTATGTATCTTATTTGTTAAAATCAGTACTCGTATTGATACTATCAAGCTTTAATGAAACATGGTTGAATTATCTAGAAAAATTCTCTAAAAATTAATTTCTCAAAGAATTTTAGTTACGTATCCAATCGAATCCAACGGATATATTAGTGGCATTTGATAAAGCAATTAGTCTATTTTGGTATTATGATTGCAGGGTTTGCACCAAATTGCACCTTTTTTCAAAAATTGCTGATTTTATTTTCATTTTGTTTGAGTAAAATTCATCAATAAGAAGCTTAGAAAGTTCATATAAGCTCTCAGTGGTGCATAAAAATATCAAATAATTAAATAAAACACTCGAATTTAATAGATTTATGTGGGTACCGAATATTCCAGTTAAGTTAAAGTTAAAATTAAGCGTATCATCGAAATTCGTTGTCAAAAATCCCATATTCCATTTAAAACTTATAAGTTGATACTACGTGGCTAGAAACTAGTAACCGGAAATGAAATCGAGTTGTATGAAAACAGTCTTAATCTAGGGTCAAAGAAAATCTACAAATTTCAAATTCATGCGACAAATGGTTTTTGATATATTATTTAACTAACCGTTATGGGACACCCTGTATAGTGGGACACCCAGTATCTTATTAATAAATATCAAGTAAAGGTAAAATATATTGTTATATAACTATTCTGTAGTCAATAAAATAATTTTTGCCATCTTTTACCTACTTTGACCTCGTTGTGCGACGTCAATGCGCACTCTTCCACGACCGGTCGTGTAAGAGTGCGCATTTCCCATTTTGTGAATTTTTTTAAATAACTCGATCGGTATTGAGTTTATAATAAAAATCCTTTATCACAGCGCAGCGTTAACTAATCTATAATATACAACAAAGCAACGAAATCTATAATATACATTTTTTCAGGCTCATTAACGAATATAAATAATGGAAACCGTGGAAATAGACAAAAATATTTTCAAAAAAACCGTAAAATCTGAATACAAATATTTGCTATTTACAATTATTTGTTTTTATAAATAATTTTGAACAATTGGATGTATAAAATACTGGATGAAGTATAATAGTTGTATTAAAAAAGTAATTGAACAACTTTCGACGTTAACAGGGATATAATTATCAAGACAGTATTTCCTTCCAACCCCGGATTATGCAGAGGAAAAAGTTACTGGTGATGGTGAAGCACGTCAGGGAAATTCGAAAATTAAGAAATGCTAGCATAAGTCATTTAAGTAGTTGAATGTACAGTCATACATAAGGCAAACATCAATAACTTCTTATGAAACATCATTGCATGTGTGTTAAAATACCTCAAATATTTTTAATTCTGTATTTATGGATTGACGTGTAGACGTTAATACGTTGACGGATAAATAAGGAACGACATATTAGTGGCAATTGCGTTTATAATCAAAGTGGATCAATGTAAATATTTTTATATAATATTTTTTATTACACTATAAACACATATGTATAAGCATGTATTGTTACCTGTTTTCTCCACTACTCACGCTGCAATCGATTTAATTATCCCCACCATATACTTCGCACCCTGCCAATAACATTTTCCGTTATTTTTTTATAGCCATCTAAATATTATGTGCGCCATCTTACACGACACTACCCTACATATTACGCTGTTTTGTATCAGTTTTTGTAACACAACTGAGAAAATATTGAAATGTTGAAAAATGGAGACAGAATTATGTACATAAATAAAATTTGCAAATTGTAACAATGTTTTGTTTTTGTGATTCGAAATTGTTTAAAGTAAGGGAAATTTTATTTCATTGCTTTTTCTATAACAAACAAATATCTTTTACAAGTAATCCTTTTTGTTAAAATCATTACTTTTAGAAATATTTATATCCAGTTTTAGTATTCAATATGTTTAGTTTTAAACCAACAAGAGTTTTTGTGTAAAACTTGCGAATTAAGTAATGATATTTTTGTAAGTGAATTTTATATTTTTCCGAATACATCGTCTGACTAGACGATTTAAATTAAATAATTCACTGTTGAGAGATTTACTTTGTGAAACTCCATTTTTAAATATTGAAAAATATTTAAAGTTCGATTACTTTGTCTATTTCACTAATTAAAAATTATTTTTATTTTTACTGAACGCGTTTTCAACCTTTCGGTCATCCTCAGAGTAAAAACTTTACTCTGAGGATGACCGAAAGGTTGAAAACGCGTTCAGTAAAAATAAAAATAATTTTTAATTAGTGAAATAGACAAAGTAATCGAACTTTAAATATTTTTCAATATTTACGATTTAAATTATTATAATTGAATCTTCTTCTATACATATAATAAAACTGTACATAGAATATTTTTGAAAATTGTACTAGTACTGTAAATAGTTATCGATGTAAATATCAAAACAGCGATTTTTAAAATTTTTGTCTATCTGTCCGTCTGTTTGCTCACGCATTACGCAAAAACTATTGGACGGATTTTAATGAAATTTGGTGTGATGATAACTTATTACCTAGGTCAACATCTAGGATACTTTTTATTTCGGAAAAAACTCTCATTCCCACGGGAAAATAAAAAAACCATTCTGAGCATGTGCTCAGAACCATTGCGCAAAAACTATTGGACGGATTTTAATGAAATTTGGTGTGGTGATAACTTATTACCTGGGTCAACATCAAGATACTTTTTACTCCGGGAAAATGTCTTATTCGCACGATAAAATAGGAAAACCATTCTGAGCATGTACACACATTACGTAAAAACTATTGAACGGATTTTCATGAAATTTGGTGTGGTGATAATCTATTACCTGGATCAACATCTAAGATACTTTTTACTCCGGGAAAATGTCTGGTTCCCACGGGAAAATAGAAAAACCATTTTGAGCATGTGCATGCATTACGCAAAAATTATTGTTCTATGCAATTTCTGTATAATTATTACACTTATATACTTCTCATTTAGTTTATAACAATGTGTCGCGCGAACGACGTCGCGGGTACAGCCAGTATAAAATAAATATAATAATTTGAAAATAATAAATTACATATTTCATTCTGACAAATAAAGCTATCAATTATAGGTCTGTTCCCGTACTTTTTTTTACCTGCTAATTTCTTCAAGTTCCCACTTTATGTGGTGGGGATAAAATATGAAAGTAAAGAAACGACTTCCTTCAGTTTACTGCCCTTACTGCATTAAAACAAATTTGACAGGTTTTTGACATTTGTCTAAACGGTTACATCGGTTAATGGTAATAAATATTATGGTAATTTTCATTAACATGATTAATTTAAAAATTTAAATTTGAAAGGTGGAAGGAAAAAGCAGGAACTCTGCTCTGAAGTCACTGCTAATTTCTACATTTTTCTACTGGAGGGGAAGTGAACCCCTACCTGACTTTTTGGTGTACAGGATCAACTTCCTACATTTTCCTGCTAATACATTCACTTTCCTACTGGTACGGGAACAGATCTTATTTTAACCAGTTGTTATAAAATGAATTGTGGAGAAATTTGTATTTACAATCTGTCCAATTTTACCTAACAATATTATGTTGTCCAGCAATAATAAAGAAAATAAAACAAATACCTAACAATAAACAATTATTGTCACACAATTAAAGAATCAGTATGTAATCAGTTTTAAGTGTGTAAAAACATTCTAAATTATATTAATTCAATTAACACACATAATGTAGTTATATTTAATATGCAAGTAAAAAATACATTTTAACTAAAGTTCCTGATTCACTTCCCATATCCCATGTGTAATTTATTACTAATTTAACAGAATTTACAATTTACATTACACGTTTGACAGCACACATTTAAGTCTATTAAAAGCATATGAGTTTATACCTACACAGTTATTAAAACACATTTATATTTGCAATTAAAATCCCAGATACTAAAAATTATGTAACATATTTATTTTCCTTTTTAGTCGAATTTTTCCTTGAAAAAATTAAACTTATACAGCCTATACGATAAGGACGGCGAGAGGCGAGAGTAGGGGCGCTATCCGTTTTCGAACCCGTAGAACACGATTCATGCCTGATATATATATATATATATATATATATATATATATATATATATATATATATATATATATATATATAGTATAAAAATGGTAGGCGTAAGGGTTAAAAGTTCAGACCCCAAAAAGGCAGCCCCTTGATACTGACTCAATTCGAATACAAAATATCAGCCCTTTAGGTTTATTTGGGTGACCTGTACGAGTGGTACAAACTTCGAAAACGTCGAAAAAGCATGAAATAGTAGCTTAAAAATGGTGGGGGGGGGAAATATTAAAACCTCCAAAAAGCAGACCCTAGGTACTAACTCTATCAACATACCAAATTTCAACCCTGTACGTTAATTCTGGGGGCTGGGGGCGTGTTAGATGCAGCCAAAATAATTTTCGCCCTCTACTCCCTCCAAATCATCCTAGGAATCATCCTATATATATATATATATATATATATATATATATATATATATATATATATATATATATTATATATATATATATATATATATATATATATATATGGAATACTTCCTCCAAGGATGACTTGGAGGAAGTAGAGGGGAAAAAATTATTTTGGCTGGATCTAACACGCCCTCAGCCCCCAGAATTAACGTACAGGGTTGAAATTTGGTATGTTGATAGAGTTCGTACCTAGGGTCTGCTTTTTGGAGGTTTTAATATTTTACCCCCACCCCCACCAATTTTAAGCTACAATTTCATGCTTTTTCGACGTTTTCGAAGTTTGTACCACTCGCACAGGTCACCCAAATAAACCTAGAGGGCTGAAATTTTGTGTACAGGTTAAGCTAATAGTCAGCCGCTGCTTTTTGGAGGTTTCAACTTTTAACCCTTACCCCCACGATTTTTACGCCAATATTTCCTTGATTTTTTTGCTTTTTTTCTAACACGTCTAGAGACTCTCTAAGGAAACCTAGAGGGCTGAAATTTTGTACGTGTATTGAGTTAGTATTCAGCTAGGGTCTTTTAGGGATTTCACATTACGTTTTCCCCCAGTTCTCCCATTTTTACATCGGAATTCAATGATATTATTAAATGTGTTTTAAATGCCTTATTTTTATTCTAATACAAGTAGGCGGATAGTAATTTTAAAAATTTTAAAAAAAAAATGAACTTACTTTTATAACAAATGCAATACACGAATATAAAGTAATTTAAAAATGTTATTAAAGTCACTGTTTATTTATAAAGTAGGAATTTTGGATTTTTATTATTTATAAAATAGAAATTTTGGATTTTTTTGGAAAGAAAAAGATATCTTCATAAAGGCCTTCCATTTTACTATTTAAGTTTCTTTTTTAATATTTAAAAATAAAACACAAAAGCAATTGGCGGATAAGCATGGGTAGGAATGCCTTCGTACGAATTGTGTTGGCTTTTTTTCTGCTAACTGCTATCGGCACCAAATTGAAATTTACTGAAATTCAGCCCTTAAAAATTTAAAACCTTTTTTTAAAGCCCCGATTAACCGGACACTTATCATCGACTTCGAAAAATTCGGCTTCCATGATGGGGCTCCGCTGCTCACGGCGTTTTTTTTATATTTACAATATATAAATGCTTACATATTTGTTTATGTATATAGCAAGAGAATATTATGCGAAAAACTGATAATTACACAGATAACAAATTGGAAAAACCCGGACTGATGAATATTGCGCTTGTCTACCTATATAATTTAATTAATTCAAAAAATTAAATAAAATATTAATTGTTCAATTAACTAATTAATTGTACTAAATGTTACTAAAAAAACACATATTGATGACCTCCTAAAGACAAATTAGTTATTGTTATTTTTATATTTATATATGAAAAATGTCATGTTTAATATCTTAATTGTTGATTTAATTAGATAAATATCGACCAGCATAGAAGGTGGAAATTAATTAAATATTAAATTTTATTGTTTAGTCATAAAATTGTAAAATCAGAAAATAAATTAATGTTTAAAATTTGGTGAAGATATTTGCCGGAATATGCAAGTAAAACAAAATGTCATACAAAAAGGATTAACATCAAGCGGCCAAACTATTATATGATAGTTCGCATTCCTGCTGTCGCCAGAATTTTACGTCAGCAAACTTGGCAGGGAGCATCCCCACTTTCTATGGTTATATACATATTTAGAGTTTGTGTTTATGTGTGTAGTATAGTGGATGTTAGTATGTGTAATATTCGGTATGTATGTAGCACGAGGTCAAGGTGGGAGTGGATACATTCACTCGAACAACCGTATGTGTGTACCTGCTACTAATGATGTAACCACGATGTAACAATCGATAGCCACCACTGTGGCCACCACTTAACAATGGTTGTGTACTCTTGTAGAGCCGATGGACGACTAATCAGTAAGCAGTATAAAATGCAGTTTATTGCAACTTCCGACCACACTTTTTTATATGTAGGCTTCATCTGTCTCATCTGTGATTAACATTCACCTATACCGGCATTATTCAATGTATTAACTATTCGATTCTGTAGAAGGGTAATGTGCCAAACTAATCCGTAAAAGTACCATAGTACATTGACGGACGGGTTTGTCACAACACTCCTTATATTGTTGTTATTGTTGCTTGAAACGAGGTGTTATGCGTCTATTTTGGTGTACACTGGATCGTACGACGAGACTTGTGTGGAAGCGTAGATGTTGGCTCAATGACAGACGGCTGTGAATGTGATAGCCTAGTTCGTTTTCGTGTCCTCAGAGGATAGGTTGGAGAAGCGATAGAGGGTAGGGAAAGGACTGTTTGTGTTTGTGTGTGTGTGCGGATGTGTCGTTCTGTTTTACGCTTCTTGGTGTAAATGTGTTCTGGTTCATCAAATTACTCATTAAGATCGGGTGTTCCTGGAATTGCGCGTTTAAATGGTATAGAGGTTGATGGAACTTGTATGTTATTGGATTAGGGAGGATTGTGCACCAGAGTGGTAACAGTGACAGTACGGCACATAGAGTACCAGAGACAACATATCTGTCTCTATACTACTGAAACCAGGGTAACCAATAAAGGATAGAAAATATGTTATATATGTGCGCTGGGTTTACTTTATATTTGTGCGGTGATCTGTCTTTGTGTGAGTGATCGGAGGTGTGTTGAGCGTGGTGTCGCATACATATATATGATACTATGTGGCTCCGTGTGGGGGTTCTAACAATGCCAACAACAATCAAAACAATTGACCTGTGATTGACCTACACTCATCCACTGCTACGTAGCGAGTGACTACTAACAATAAGTAGCCTAACTTGCACAAAACTACACATTGTAAATTTCATAATAGAGACGAATTACTAGATCTGTATGTGTGTTAAGTGTTTATGTTTCAGTGTTAGTGTGTTGTGGGTCTGTAAGATGAATGTCAGTGTGTTGTTCGCTCACTGGAATAGAAGCAGATTTAGTGCTTTTACATATAGCAGTCGGATTCGAATTACTGTGGAATTTTCGTACTATACGACACGTGTTTATGATCACTGCCTTTTGCATAGTGACATATGTATATCTTGGAAGATCCAACAGGCTCAAGCTATTGTGTAGTGTGTGTGAAATGACCCCGGTGGCACTGAGCACTATTGGAACAATGTGGACATGTTCCATTCGCCATTGTTGTTTTATTTCGGCTGCCAGGTCGGATATCTGGTCGATTATGGTTTATGGTCTTATCTGTAATAATCGACCGATCCCAGTAAAGTCTACAGGAGTCATTCTCCGCTACTACTTTTGGTGTGAACTTGTAGTAAGGGGTTTTATCGGTTATAAGGTGGTGTTTAACAGTTAGTTTCTGGTATATAATTTTGCCAACCTGATCGTGACGGTGTTTGTATTCGGACTGAGCGAACTGAATACAGGCAATTGTGATATGTTGGATTGTTTCAGATTATTGACGAGTCACAAAGTATGTATTTTAAGTAATTCTTTGTATGAATTACTTGATCTTGTAGAGAAGTATAGCCAGCATGAATCCTTCAGTCTCCGGGAAAAGATTTCCTTGACTCAACTAGGCGTGCGACGCTGCTTTGTCAACGTTACTCTGGTTAAGATTATGTGGATATCTTCCAAGAAGAGGCTTGCGGATCCATTGCTGAATTTTGTCCTCCTTCTTGACCAAACGGCAAAAACTATCTGGCATTTCTGTGTAAGAGAGGTTTAATGGTGTGTATGCCTTGTCAGCTTGGATTATTGCATTGTGTAAGTGTGATGTGTGTGTTTTGGTGTAAAAGTATTCTCGCAAGCTACGAACGTATATTATGCATGTTCCTTGTGTTTATAAGACCCCCGACCGCCTTCGGCTCTTGGCAGCGTCAGTCGTTCTACCGCTGCTTTGGGATGATTAATTTGGTATTTGGTCATAAGGACGCGGGTTTTGATTTCAATGTTTGTCAAGTCCGTAGGCGTCCATCTGATTACCCCAAACGAGTACGTTAGCACCGGAACTTCGTAGGTGTTAATTGCCTTTATGGTTTTTTTCGCATCAAAGTAGATGTTCAGCAATCTCCGTACACGCGTTAAGTATTGCTGCATCAGGTGTTGTTTTACAGCGCTGTAATCTATACGTTCTTCCTGACTGAATCCGAGATATCGGTACGACTCTCCCTCGTCTATCGGCTGCATAACAGACTCCGGATCGAGTTCGAATGCGACCGCATCTCGTTTTCCCCCAGAACGACATTGTGTTTGACATTTATCGATTCCGAACTCCATTCAGAGGTCCCGCGAAACCTCCTCGGAAAGTCCCAGCAGTTACTGTAATTGATGTTTAGCAGCTGCATAGATCTTTATATCATCCATATACATCAGATGTGAGATAGTATGGCGCGAATTCGCTTGTGTTCCCACATTGTAACCGTATTTGGTTTCATTTAGCAGGCGGGAAAGTGGATTCATAGCGAGACAAAACCATAATGGACTCAATGAGTCGCTCTTGGAATATGCCGCGTCTCACTTGAATGAGATTGCGTGTTGTTTTTTCGTTATCAATACTCAGATGTAAGGTCGTTCGTCAGTCGGACATGATCGTTCCAAGGAAGTTCACGATACTTGGGTGTATTTTGTACAGCTCCAATACTCTTCGCAAGCAGGAGTGCGGCACGGAATCAAATGCCTTTTTCTAATCAATAAAAGCTGTGTACATGTTACGTTGTCTCCCTTTCGTTTGTTCCAGTACTACGAAGTCAATCAGAAACTGCTCTTTACAACCTTGTGACCTCTTTCGACATCCCTTTTGTTCTTCTGTCAGTATGGTGTTAATCTGACAATGCTCATTGATCTTTTCTGCCAGAAAGGACGTCAAAATCTTATACACTGTAGGCAAGCAGGTGGTAGGCCTATAATTAGTAGGATTTTTGTATCACTGTTTTAGGTTTCATATATGTGATATCCTGCGTTAGGAACTTCGGTGTCAGGTTTGGTGTTCTTATAAATAGTGTGAATTGTTCAGCGAGATACTTGTGTGTTGATGTAAAGTGTTTGAGCAAGTAGTTTTGTATGTTATCAATGCCAGGTTCCTTCCAGTTATACGATTTCTGTAAAGCCCTAGACACGTTCTCTATAGTAATGTACGTATAGGGCATCTCCGGAAGATGTTCGTTATTCCTGCACTCTGTATCGATCCAGCTGGCTTTGTCATTATGGTCAATGGTGTTGGACCATATATTCGCACAGAAACTATGGAGTTCGCTCTTCTTCGGTAGATTATTACTGTCAGTTATTGTGTTCTTTAGAGACTGATAAATCGTCTCTCGTTTCTGCTGAACGCTTGGTTTTGTCGTTTGCGTTCAGTACTGGTCTTATACCTTCGTAAGCGCTTCGCTAGTGCTGTTAACAAGGGGTCAAACTAGATTGTCTATGTCTGTGTTCCACTTGTAATGAGTTTGTGACGTAAAATCTCCCCACTCTGGCGTGTAGATACACACTGTTTGCAGTGGTATTGGTTTAATGGTTGCGTCTGTGTGCGTATTCACACATACTACTACAACGACTACAACACACGTATTATGGGACAGACCAAGCTGTCCAATTTAAGTAACATTGTCTAAGCATTGTCTAACAATGTACTGTGTGTTAGGCGACGGACACTGACTGACTACATGCCTTAAGCTGTGGCTGGCCTACAAATGACTCCAAGCGAATTACACTTTTTTGATATTAGTTGGCTTCTAGTGTTCTATGGCTGTTAATTTTTGGTGAAGCGTATCTCTGATCTCTATGAGTGTTTTATTGGGTTCCTCGTATTATGTGTATACTGTGTGTTTGTGTAACATATCGTGTATGCATTTATTGAGCCGTCTGGATCTCGTACCCTGTTGGTATTGGGTGATCCTGTCGAGGTTGCATCGGATGTTGTTGATGCGTTTATTCAATCGTGTTTCCCAGGCAGGAGTTTCGTGCTCTTTCGAGTTGTGCGCTACAGATGGTGTTACATCGGAACTGTTACAATGTATAGCTTCAACGGCTCCACAGTAGATAGCTGTGTGTAACTCGATAAAATTGTCACAAGTTTCTAGGTGTTTAGGCAGTATTGTATTATTTAATATCTTAACGATCTCAGCCAATCTACGTGAGGTGTGTTGTTTAGGCATCAAGTACCTACGTATGTGTGGGGTCCGTCCCTTCAAATTCAGTAAGCGCTGTGTTAAATTCCAGTTCGATCTCTTGCAGCAGGGTGTCGTTTACTGCTGTCTCATGGTGGTTAGGCTCATTATCGACAAGTTGTTGAGTGTTGTTTTGTGTGCCCCACCCCACATTTCTGGTGGGACGTCCTCATGTCTTTCTTCATTTTGAGCAAATTGATATGTGACTTGGGTTTTAATATATTTATAAGAGAGGAAGGGATAAGGTTATTGGTAAAAATGAGACGCGCTTACATTTTTTTTTTTATTTTTGTTCATAACTATATGTAAGTATGTCGTTATGAAAATTTATAATTTCTTGAATGATTATATTTTGATTATAATAAGAATCTAAAGTCGATTTATATTTAGTTACGGAAGTTTAATAATTCATGAAAATTCAGAATTTATCCACCTAATTATAAAAATTCTCTATTTACTTTTGTTCTTGTTATTGTATTCTAAATGCATATTTATCATTGATAATCTTAAAAAAAAGGATTAAAATGAACACTATTAAAATCATATATAAAAATATAACAGAAAAAATATTCATATTTTTTGTTACATATATAGGGTGAGATTTCCTAATGTCGGCCGGTGCCCTAAGATCCCCCACTAGTTGCTTTTTTTTTTAAGAAAACAAGGCCTTAAAACATAGAAAATGCTTGATAATCATATAGAAACAAAAGGCTCGTCTATTCTGAATTTACGATTTTTAAAATGAATAATTTTTATCAAGTAGTTATTACACTTTACCCATTGATAAATAACAATTTGTCTTGAAAATGGATTGGCCATTCTATAATAATTTGTAAGTTTAGTCAGTACGGGAAATAAGCAACTATTTTATAAGTTTTTAACAATAACAATTGAATTTACGTAATTTGATGACATTATACATCTCTCATAAAGTTAGAAATTGTTTAAAACGTTTATCGTTTGAAATCTAAAAAAAATAAATAAAACGCCGTGAGCAGCGGGGCCTCATCACGGAAGTCGAATTTTTCCCTTCATCTTCGGTATCTCCAAGATATCTAAATGTGATTGAAAGTCTACAAGCGATTTGTCATTTTCGTGGTTTCAAAACTGATGGTAAGTGTCCGGCTGATCGGGGCTTTAAAAAAGGGTTTAAGTTTTTAAGGACTGAATCTCAGTAAATTTCAATTTTATGCCGATAGCAGTTATAAGGAAAAAAATTTCAATTTTATGTCGATAGCAGCTAGCAGCAAAAAAAAAAAATAACACAATTTAAATTCAATAGAAACACATACGTACAAGGGCATTCCTACCCATGCTTACCCGCCAATACACTTTATGTTTCTTTTTTTTTTTAAATATTAAAAAAGGACTTGAAGATATTTTTCCTTTCCAAAAAATCCAAAATTCCTACTTTATAAATAAAAAGTTTAATAACATTATCAACTTTTTCTACTCCTGTTGAAGAACACACTCATTATATATCTGTTAATTGTTGAGAAAGTTAGGCATTATTCAAAGGTGTGGAGAAATGATCATTACTCAATACTTTTTTGATCAATGAAATCACCGTATTAACCATCATTCAATGGGTTTGCGATTGTTTTGTGAATAATGTATGTATCCAATTTTAATTTCATATATGTTGCGTAGTAACGTCTAAGTAAACAAAATAGTTTGTATTTTGTTTTCATCGTTTGTACATATATAAACACTAGCATTTTCCCGCGGCTTCGCCCGCGTGGAATTTGAAATTATGGCATCTAGTTAAAACATATAAAGTTAACTTTCATCACGTCGCTATTACGCGTCGAGTAGGTATTATTACTTTTTTCTTTGATATTTTCCCTGGGCAAAAAATAGACTATAACATTCCTTTAACAACATGCCAAGTTCAAATGAAATCAACGATTCAATTTTATACTGTTTTAAATATATATTTTCCCACGGAAATAAGACTTTCCACGGGAGTTAGATATTTTCCCGGGATAGAAAGTAGTCTGTGTCCTTTCTCATCGTCTCTGTAAACAGTATGCAAAGTTTGAAATTAATCATGCTTTTTTTAAATAGTCAGTTGTTATTTCATTGTTTCGTTTTAAATACATTTTCCCTCGGGAATGAGATATTTTATCGAGATAAAAAATAACCTATGTTTATCGCTGTATATCGTCATATTTGTCTATCAGCATTTTTTGTTTCATTTAAAATATATTTTTTCACAGGAATGAAATTTCCCCCACTTCTCCCATTTTTACATTGGAATTCAATGGTATTGTTAAATGTGTGTAAAATGCTTTATTTTTATACGGGGGTGCAAATGAAAATTTTGGAATTTCTGGATGGTACAAATTAAAACGAAGGTGTCTAAATATTTTCTTTATTAAAATCAAAAAGTTTTCTGCCAGGAGTATGTTTTTCCAGATTCGCTATTTTATTTGTTTTTTTCATTTTTCCGGGGGTGCAAATTATTTAAAGGTAATTTTGAGGTGGTACAAATTGAAACAAAGCTAATTATGAGCAATTTATTCTGAAAATAAGTAATTTTCGTGCCAGGGTCTTCTCGATGATGGCATTTTTTATTTTTTTTTATTTTCTTATAATTTAATAATATAATTATGTGTGCAGAGATTTGGCAAAAACAGTTTGTTATATAATATAGAGCAGCTTGTACTGGCGTATGATTGACCAGAAATATTTTCACGATTTTTTTTGCATAATTTTGTATTAAACGTAGTACACTAATTAGAAAAGTTCATGTTGTCACATAACAACCTGGCCAGATTTTTTTAAACCGAAATTTTTAATTTTTTGTTTATATTCTTTGGTATAGTAGGAACAATTCGCCATAAAGTTACATCCATATATTATATTTTCAAAGTTTGATTTGGATTGAAATAATTTTCGCCACCCATGTACCAGTACCAGCTGTACTATAATATACTAATTCACTTTTAAGAATCAAATTATGAATTTTGTAATTATTGTAATTTAAGTCTCTAAATAAAAAAAAAAAATATTTTAGTGTTTCCCCGGATGCTATGATCATGTCTAACCACTTAATCGTTCAGTTAACAATATTATTTTAAATTAAATACTATATACAGGGCCGGATTTAACTCGTTTTACGCCTCAGGTAATTTTGTAAAATTAAAGGAAGAAATAAACAAAAATGCTTTGTACTTATACATTTATTAAACCTTTCTTCTTAATTTTATTTTTATAAAATCTTCAAATACTTCGAAAGACACATTTTTAACATATTGTTTTCAATAGCTAAAATTGTAAATGCGTTTAGTTTTTCATCTCCTAATGTTGATCTTAAATAATTCTTGATTCTTCTGAGCGCTGAAAAAGATCCCTCTGCTGAACAGTTAAATAAATATTGTCGTCGATAAAAATATTCTTAATACAATTTCTACATTTAACTAGACAGATTGCAATTTCTTTCATGAATTAATGCATATAAGGCATTATCATATATCATATAACTGCATATAGTTATAGACTAGTATTTTATACTAGAATATCACAGATTATGGAAAGTGTAAAGACTATTGTTTTCGAAGTGGAAATGGAATGACATAAGTTGTTACCAATTATTTTTAGAAATAATTGAATAATAAATTACAAAAGTTAACTTTAAGAAAGTTCGTATGAACAAATTGTTTTTATTCTGAATAACAACTGAATTAAAATATGTTCTCAGTTTGAATAAGTGCGCCCTTCCAAAAAGTGCGCCTTAGGCAGTTGCCTAATTTGCCCATAGGTAAATCCGGAACTGACCATGTATCTAATTATCTACCGTATGTTTTACATAAAATAAAACAAGGCGATTTTAAAAATTGTTATTAATTATTATTTTAACAACGTTCCTGTGGCCTATGAATAAAAAGTAAACAAATAGCAAATCATGCAAAAACAGATGGAATTTTAAATCATGTAAAAAAATTATATACCTAATTATCGGACAATGTTTAAACAAAAATACGTTATGTAATCAATTAAAAACGTATCAATCAATTAAAAATAAATTGTACAAGGCATACGCGAGGTCATCGTGTGGTTATAATACCATTTAAATTAAGAAAATACATTTTAAATGAATTACATTGCACTCATATGGACATAGCAAAAACTACATATTATCATTCTATTAAATAATTAATATTGGAAAGGTTTACTTTGTGAAAATCCATATTAAAAAGCATGGGATCGTTGCTTTGTCACTTTTCACAACAAAAATCGTATAAACACGAGTCGACTTTCGGCTATTACGCCATCCTCAGGTGAAAAACATAACTAAAAACTGTTTTTTTTAGGCGAAGCTATTTATATTATGCAAATAATACAAAAATTTTACTTTTATCGAAAAATTTGTCAACTTGGGATTTCCCTTACATTTGTTTTGATATACTTATATCTGCCTCTATCTCTAACATCCCCCACTAATACATTATTCACTTCATTTTTATAATATAAATAGCTTCGCCTAAAAGAACATTTTTTAGTTGTGTTTTTCACCTGAGGATGGCGTAATGGCCGAAAGTTGACTCGTGTTTATACGATTTTTGTTGTGAAAAGTGACAAAGCAACGATTCCATGTTTTTTATCATTCTATTATTTTATTACGGTTTTTAGGAGACTTAAAATTTTTAGTAAACTTTATGACGTCATCAAATCAAAAAATTATTACTTTTTCAAGTCAGGTTTTATGTAAGTGCTTTAAATTATGGGATAACTTGAGTGAAAACTTTTCGTTTTTGCGATCAAAATGACAAAATTCGTTTTAGAAGTAGATTAATATTCTTTAGAAGTCTTTTTTCTAGTGGTAATACGTTTAATTTTGGTAATAATGAAGAGAATGTCGTCGAAAACTTCGCGTCTAGTTTTATCATTTTATTTATATGGTTTTTAAGATATTGAGAAATTTTAGTAAACTTGATGACGTCATCTGAAGCTTACTAAAATGTTTATTTTTCCCAAATTAAGCTTTATAGAAGTAATTTGAATTAGAATAATTTAAGTGTGAAATTTTCATTTTTGCTGTCAAAATATAGATAGAAGTCTTATTTTAGCGTTCCTAGAACATAATTAAAATACTTTTAATTTTGTTTCAGTTGCCGTAGTGGTTGCATTTTTCATCTGTTGGGCGCCATTCCATGCACAGCGTTTATTGGCAGTTTACATTTCAGCAACAATTGCCGAAAAGAAGAAACCAGGAAAATTTTTAACAATAACATATCAAATATTACATTACATATCCGGGATTCTTTATTTTATGTCCACTACAATAAATCCTCTACTTTACAATATTATGTCGAACAAATTTCGTGATGCCTTTAAGGTAAGAAAATCACGAAAATTCACCAAAAATCTCGTATTAAATTTTAACATGGATATGTTTTTGAACTGAGGTACCTACAGGAAAAAAATCGTTACGCAAAAAATGTAACGTTACGTTTTCGAATAATCGAATACTGTCAATTTAAGTACGGATAGTCGAGACTAGGTACTTGAAAAACTTAAATTATAAAAATTGAAAGCTATTTATGCAACAAATGACCAATAAGAAAAGGCGAGTTCATAAAGTCAAATTAAGTACCTACAAGTTGCACACAAAGCTTTATGTACGACTGATAAAATTCCTAAATATCAATAAAAATCGAATTTATAAACCTGGCGTCTATACCTACTTTAAATAAAAAATTATTTTATAATATAAAATAATTTTTATAAAAATTTTTTATAAAAAATTGCAACTACAATAAATTTATAGAGTTGATATAGAAAAATTTAGTATATATTAATAATAAAATACTGCGACATTTTTAGAAGATTTCTCAATAAAGATTACTAATATTTAAAGAAGAGTCAAGTTACACTTAAAGTTACACAAGAAAAGTTACACTTAAAAAATATTTTCCTTGGCGGAAAAAAAAATTATGAAAAACTATGATAAATTCTATAAAATGTTATGAAACTCTATAAAACAGTAAATTATTAAAAAATCATATTTTTTCATAGAAAATCATAAAAAATGACCATGGCTTTAATGAAAAATTATGCATAATTCTAAAATATTATGATTATGAGTTATGAATAACTATGAAAAAATATGAATATCTATTACATCTGAATGTCTGAAAATCTATGAAAATCTCTTTTTCTTAACGACAATTTCTAACAAACGATGAATTTTTCTGAAAAAGTATGATAATGAATTATAATCATAAAAGTGTCCAAATTTGGATATGTTTTTCATAGTTTTTCATAATTTGTCATAATTTTTTTCATAGATTTTTTTCCGTCAGGGTTGTGCAACTAAAAATTTACAAATTTACTTTTATAACTTTACTACTATTATCTTATTCAAAACGATCCTTAAAAAAAGCCATTTGACCCATAAAATTTCTAAAATGAGCAATAGATTTAATGAAATATGGTACGCATGTTGTTTATATGCAATGTACTGTGACAGAATACGTGGAATAAGGAAATATCAACGAATCTAAAAAAAAAAAAAGAATAGTAGAAGGGTAACAGAGGTACCCTTCTATCTCCTCTTAATACAGTAATTTATTGATTAAAATTAAAAACTATTCTAAATACTATATATTTTTTGTATTAATAAAGTAGTTTTCTTTTTTTTTTTTTTTTAAATTTTGTAATAATTTTCATAAAATAATTGTTCGTTAAAAAATGAGCGCGAAAAACGGCCCATTGTTGAGGTGACCATTTGCGCACAATGTGGTTGTAGGTATTCATAATATATCAAAATAAAAAAAAAAAAGGAATATTATGTAAATTATGGTTGCTTATTATTACTATGTTTTAAAGCTAACGAAAATATTGAAAATAAATAATTTCGCTTTGCAAATGAAAATTATCAGAATTTGATATCTTTGTTTACAAATCGTAACGTCGTTTTAAAGTAATAGCGCATTTTTAATCATTTGAATCATTGTTGAAATACAGTTACCTAATATTCAAATTGAATTACTATTCAAATTTTAATTTTGGTGTGATTAACTACCTAACAGACATTCAAAATTTAACTTTTCAACCAAACATTCCCAAATTCTCTACAGAATTAATTCTTTATAGTCCGTTAACTCCACTCGCCAAACAAGTCTAATCTGACAATTGTCATATTTTAACAGCGTATTCTCAAGTTCCACACCTTCTGACCTTTCAATAAACCAGAGATATTTTGGACCTTCTTTAGCCTTAAAAAACGATTTTAAACTCACGTTCATTTTTTTCGCGATATCAATAATATTTGAACAAAATATACATATGTATAGTCGAGATTCATCCAGCTGTTTATTGTTGACCCCTTTTTGGGAATCCTAACGTACAATTTTAACTTCACTTTCATTTTCTCCTGGATCTGGGTAGTATTTGAATAAATTTTGGTCGAAATCCATCCAACCGTTAATTTTGGGCTTTGTCTAGACAGTCTAGAGAATCGTACAACTTTTTAAGAAATCCTGATAATTTTGCTGACACTTTGTGAGAGGCCTATTGATATAACTTTTGCTCTACTTATAATTGTAATTTTATCTAAAACAAATCAGAAAAGTATTAGACATCCATATTTTATTCTTATGTATATATAAATAGGTTAAATTAAATTTTTAAATGAAAGTCATTCTGGATCAATTCTGGGTTATGACGTTATGTGAAATGTTTCTAAAAACGCAAGTTACAAATAGAATATCCAATTGCCCCGAAATGCAACGCTGTGTAATCATTGTAAAAAATAATGTACAAAATATAAAATTCTAGTGCTCAAAACAGTAAATAATAACGGTCTTAAAATAATGTAGAAAATGTAAAATATTGTTGCACAAATATAAAATTCTATTGCACACAGTGTTAAATCTATTGCTCAAAGTGTATAAAATAATGCGCCCTTAAATGATAGCCAAAGTAATTTACATAGGTGACAGCACTAATATATGAATTGTCATATTTCTTTAGGTAATGTTATTGTTGTTTGTTTGTGTTATATGATTATGAGTGAGTAAACCAAATAAATAGATAATGTTGTTGCTTGTATGTATATTGGATTATAAAACATATCCATGATTCAGTGTTTTTTCTTTTTTTTTGAACAGATTATTTTCAGTTACTTTTATTTTTGTTCCAGAATACATTCATACAATTATGCTATAAAGGAAATCATCCTGAAAGACACTTATCTCGGCAATCTACCTACAGTACTTTATATAGATATCAACTATCTTTACGTAGTCGTCAACGCCAACTGCAGCTTAATACACCAGAGGACAGATCGGCTCAATCCGAACCAGTTTTACAACGTTTCAACTCGATTAACATGCAAGAACCCCATCCGCCTGAAAATACACCAGAATCCAGTCGATCACATTTAGATTCGATGTCATGTAAAGAAATTTTACCACTTCAGTTACAAACAATACCCACTTCAGCATCTAATACACACCAAAGAAAATTTATTTACAACAATCCAAATAAAGATGTCGCCAAAAACACCAAAGAGGATTCGGAAATCCTACATCAAACACCAGTCACGACAATTGTACATAAAATTGCACAAAAAGACAGTAATAAAAATGACTCTACTGTAATAACTGAATTTAACAAATCATTTGAGAATGTTGTAAATAAAAAACCTATTAAGTACACGGGGAAACCCCGTCTTAATTCGATTCAGTTAGCCACAATTGCATATCGGTTACGATCAATGTTTCAAACACATTTGTTCGAATATGAACACAGTTTGAACATACCACCACGATATTTAAGAGGTAGAGAAAGTCTGAATACGGTTAGTAATTCCAGTTTACAGGATCTAGATGAATTGGAATTCAGCTCAATAGATTTAGCCAAATATATGGGTGAACTGAATGAAAATATAATGGCATTAAGATAGCATATTTAAATTTGCAATGTATGTTATAACATTTTTTTATTGCTAGGCATTACAATAAGCATAATTACCGATGGCGATGTTAGTAAGTTATGTAAGTGATTCACTGAGGTGAGGATTGTTACAAATAATTGCCTTTATCAAATTTTTCACTTTTTAAATTTAATAATTAAGCTATTAGCGCATTCAGCTGCTAGGCATGATCAGATAGCTAGACACATCGACGCCTTGTTTGTTCTATGATAAAGAATAAATAATATTTTTATTAAATTTTATTTCTTTTGAAATTGTTTTAAAAAAACTAACAACCGATTTATAAATTAACACTTACGTAATGCCTTCTTTACTCGCGAGTAACTGATAATTATTGCGAGTCGGGATTCAAACTACTGTCACATGTAGACCACAAAAAACGGTTCTATTGTACCCCATATGACCTAAAAGGGGCTAACTAACACCTAGTAATCACCTCAAAGGAGACAATGCCTCTCAAGAATACAGAACATGGGACGAGAATTTGTCCTCCAAGTCACAGTTACGGCATAATGAAAAGGTGCTTCTTTAAGACATTAGGCCCGCTGAGCAAACCTGTTAAGCGGCTCAACAGTAACCTAAGTAAAAATAGTAATTGCTTCTCTGTTTTGAACTGGACAGAATTATAAACTCTCGGAACTGTCTAGCCATTGCCCATACCCTCTGTAGGTCTGAAATGAAATCCCTAGGGCCGGCTCTAAATCTATTAAAGTTATAGTGAGCTCAGTTTAGTCTCAGTTTATACTTGTTAGAAAAAAGCATTGTATAAACTCAGCTGAAGTAATATTATTAGTCGTAGAGATGATAAGTTATTTTATACTATGTATAAAAATATTAGTTCGATTTTTGTAAAATATGATTACTGGAAACGTTATATAAATGTCATGTTTCGAAATATTATTTCTTTTTTAAGAAAAATATGTTCTGTAAAAAATCATTTGAACAATAAAAATAAAATTTTACAAAATGATTGTAGTCTTTTTCCTGATATCAGTCTTAAAGTCTTACCAGCAAGACCAATTTTCTTATTCTTTTTTTCACACTTCCTTGTTAGATTAACAAAAGGGATAAATTAATTATTATTATTACATACAGAATAAATGCAATAATTTATTTGTAAAATTTGTATTACAGCCATTCTTTTGTTACGGACATGACATTTAGCCCGGCTGCACACCTAGCAGATACGACACAGCAGATACGACATGAGAGACACAGACATTTGTCTTAAGACATGGCATCTGCACACCTAGGAGACATTTGTCTTAAGACACGAGAGATACGACATGAACGACACTACAACAAACGGAATTTTTCAAGTCAGTGTTAATCATGAGCTCATCAAGTGAGGAAGATACTATCGAAATGTACTCATATTTAAGAAATAAAAAAAGGAAAAGGAGGGAGTATTGGATACATCCATACAATTTTTCTAATGTTCAACACAGTTCTGCCATAGTTAGCAGAGAATTATCGCAAGATGAATCAAAATTTAAAGAATTCTATCGAATGAGCCCTGATTTTTTCAAATTTTTGTTAGAATTAGTATCACCTGCTCTTGAAAAACAGGACACTAAATACAAACTAGCTGTTTCTGCATCCGAAAAGCTGTTTATAACTTTAAGATAAGTGAATTAAGAATAAGAAAGAAAATAAAATTAAGACTGTAAATATTTCAAATATATATATTTTTACTGAAAAAAAAAATGTAAATTTTTATTTTAACTGAACTACATTTTTGTATAATACAACGGCAAACTATTTTCAACATTTATTCCTATTCCTCCATGAAAGTCATGAGTAGTTTGTTGAGATGATAAGTCAATCGAGTTAGTTTCCATGAAGAGTCACTAATAGTCGGAGAATATGGAGTTGATGATCTAGATGTGCCTTGTTCAACCTCATCCTTGTTCAAATAATAAAATAGTTTATATCAAAAACATTGTGTTTTATTCTCCGGCAAATGGGGTATTCATCCGTAATTTAAAAAAAAAAAAAATGTGAGCTATAGAGGTCGGTCAATGTGGGAATCAACACAATCAACAAATTCCTGAACCAGCGGCATTTCAATAAAGACACCACAGAACCTTTCCTTCAATTAATTATTAAAGATAATTTTTGATAATGTACACACTATTTGAATTACCATTCCTTTCAAATGTATACGTATAATATAATTTTTAAATTTATCTTACATGTCGTTCGACACGAGCGACAGCAGACTAGCATGCTATGTCGCTTAAGACAAATGTCAGTGTCTGCTATGTCGTATCTCCTAGGTGTGCAGCAGTTTTGTGTTTTCAATGCAATTTAAATGTACTCAAGCGATGCGTGTCTCCAAGCGACACATATCTTATGTCTCTTATGTCGTATCTGCTAGGTGTTATTTTTTCTTATAAATTTTTAATACTAAGCAGATATATAGACAAATGTGTACACAATATTTGTACTGAATATAAAATACATAACATTATTCGTTTTAATGGTAGAGCTAATAAAGTTGATGTTACGGATGTGACGTGAAAAGCACTTGGATTCTGACATACTGTTACAATTATTTAAAAATCGGTTAATTGTTTGAGAAATATGTAATTTAAAATTTTCTCTGATAATCTTAAGAAAAATGTCTACTGGGAAACATTAATATCTAAACTGAAAACATTGTAAGATTTTATTTTTAAAAAAAAAATTGAGAAAACGTTACGGACGTGACGGGTTTGTTACAGACGTGACAATGAAGTTAACAGTTTCATTAAAAGCCATTTATTTTACACAATACACACTTTTATTTATTTATAAAATTCACAATATATTCTTTCTTTACTATGTATTGGTAGTTAAAAATTCTGCTACGTTATTGCTCAAAAACTTCAACACATTTTGGAAAGTGGTAAGTCACTCAATCTCCAACCATTTTTATTTCAAGATCTTCCAAAGTTCTCAAAATGTCATTCAAACCTACTAGCTTATCACCTTCTTCACTCATTCTAATTTCTTTTTTAAATTAGGTACTTTTTCAATTAAGTTTTAAATTAGGTACTTTTTAAAGGAGGGGTATCGATAAGGCCTTATTTTCGCCCCATCCCCTCCATGAATTTTTATATGTGCATTAGGTTTACATGAAGGTAAATAGTAAGATGGAATAAATATTATGCCGGAATATTCTCATTTATCATTTATTTTTCAGTTGATCTCATTATAATAGGAAGGTTTTATGAAAAGGCAAAATTATGAAATTAATCAATTTTATTTGGATAATTTTAAAAGTTTCAACATTTTTAAACTTTACACTCCTTATCTAGTCTAAATTCTCGTCACTCCAATATTCTTCAACGTTTGCATCCATTAAAAATTTTTTGAAATCGCACGCAACTCTTCAAATAGTATGATCCTGATATCTGTTGTAACTTAAGTACCAGATTACGGAGGCAATATGAGCGCAACAACAAACAAGTCTTGCCCCTACTTTACACTGACAGTACCACGTTAGTACAGTGGTGGGATTGTACTCTATCCAAAGGGAGTATATTTTGGAAGCTGTGGGCCTAAACTGAACTTTTATTCTTAAAATATCACACGATTCTTTATCTAAAACTATTTTATCAAGACCTTGGTCATCTATGTAAAAATGGGAAATTTCCATTTTTGTCACTCCTATACGCCGTCAAAACGACGAAGTGATATGTTTCAACGGGTTTGTGCCGTGATGGCACTTCAATAAATTTATTTTATGCATTTACATAATGACCAATTTTTTAATTGGAAAATCATTTTATTTGTGTTTACCTATGAGCGCAAAGTGGAAGCAACATAATTTTTAAATAAATTGTACAGTAACATGAGAACATTAAAATAACATAAAAAAGAACCTGCTTCTCACATACACTCTATATAAAAAAAATTGAAATGTTCTTGAAAATGTGCTATTTTGAACGAAAATCACGGTTAGACCAAAGTTTGACGTCCCACAGATAATACCAATTGTAGTTTTTTTTCTTTTATATACATATTTTCTTGTCAGGCATATAGTCTACTTTCAAGATATATGAAGAAAACATTAAATCGTAGACATTTTTTTTCGTCATTTTAGGGCGGAAATAAGGCCTTATCGATACCCCTCCTTTAAATAATTTTAATAATTTAAATTAAGTATTTTTTAAATTAGTTACATGTAAATTAGGTATTTTGAAGGCTTTATTAAGGGTTATATTAAAAAATTCAAAAATTAATTTTTTTACTGCAAGCTGTATGTTTGAAAAGAATGGCTGATTACATAATTATTGAAGTGCACAAAAATAAAACAAAAGAATAAATTTTATTGTGATTTCAATTCGCAGTGCATACCTAAAAATACTTATTAAAGTGCACAATTAGAGCGATGTCCGGACGTATTTAATACATTAACCGAGTAATTTGCTAGCAGCTGATAAAGGTGAACGAGAATGAAGTCCAGGTTCCATGGCGTCATTATTTTCAAATTTAATGTTGGTGTCTTCATCAGAATCATCTAAAATAATAAATATTATTATTATTATTATTTGCAATCACTCTTTTACGGATTTTTTACGTAATCGTATTAGGGTAACATGGGTGATGTTATAATCGTATTAGGGTAATATGGGTGATGGGTGATGTTATACGTTATACCCGAATTTTACTAACCTTAAATCTATAATTCAAACTTTACTGATTAAACGCTCAATTTGATATAAAGATAGTGGTAGAATTCGAATACAAAATTTATCGCATCGTAATCCGTGATACTACCCAGTTGTCTATATTAAGTTTACTCTGTTCTATATTTATTATTATTTTAACTTCAGTGGAATAATATTTACTGATCTATAGACAACTCTAATAATTTCGGAGTTATTTATACTTGGGAATATCTTTACAAAAAAATTAATTTAATATTTGTTTATTTTATTTTGATTCAGAATATACGTTATTTTTAAAGCTTATAAAAATATCAAATGACGGCGAAATATTAAGTTTATATTATAATTTTTACCCCTGAAGGTTAAACTATATTCCCATTTCTATTAACTCATACAAGTACAAATTAAAACATCGTGATATGCATTTAATATTTATCATAATTTTTCTCCGAGAACTATATTTTTTTCTTTTAGTTTTACTTTTCTTTCAGATATAAGAAAATTAAGTGTCTTTAATTTTTAATTACTCATCCAAAATTATATTTGGTATATTCAAAGCAGCGAAAATTTATTGTAAGTAAAAATTAAATATACTAAATTTACTATTATTTTAAAACAGAAAACAATTACCATATACTACTTGAGCAGGAACAGCTTCAGCCACATTCCACATCAAACTAAGTACAATTGCCGCACAAAATAGAAGAAAGTAGATTTTGTAATTCATTTTCGATTACAATTAGTTGACGTACTTTTAGTAGGTAGTCAGTATAAGTGCGAAGAACTTACAGAACTTACTATTATTATAAGTACTTAATGTATTCGAGATTATTTATATGATTTTGTCAAGGTTATTAATTGTTCTATTAAACAGGTTCGGTCTAAAAATATTTTGGAATTTATGAGTTGTTTGAAAGTGGCTAGCTCTATTGTAAACCATACTTATGAAATACCGCATTAAGTGTAATTTTTAAATTCTCTCGTTAGTAGTAGAACATACATTATTCTAGCCCTTTTGGTCGATTTTTAAAATTATAAAACCAGACTTTTTAAGAAAAGATTGTATTTTTCCTACGTATAAAAAATTTTTAAAAAAATGTGGACAGAACACACATTTAAAATATGTTGTTGGCCGATGTAATTAGAAAGCCACCTCTTATTTTTATTTATTCCAAATAATAGAATAGATTGTTACTTATAAATAATAAAATAACAATAGAGTCAAAATTCGAATTAATTAGCTAATTGTACAACATACATTGGATACATCCCAGTGAACATTTTTCTGTAAATTTTATGTCAAAGTGACAGAACTGAAAGTCACCTGTTACATAAAATATGAGTCACATATGACTCACATGTAACTTACAATTTCCCACTTATAAACGTAACAATGTGACGTAACATTGTTATGTTCTTGTTACGTTTCAGGAAAATATAACTTTGATGTTACTTTATAGATAAAAATACGCCTTACGCCTTCTTTTGCAATAAGCAAATTCAAAATTCCCCTTTTTTGTTTCTTATTAACATTACATCACATATTACCAACTTTGTTCATATACATACACCTAAATTATTACTGTTTTTTTTTCTTTTTTTTTTGTTGACTGTTACAGGATTCGAACCGTTATCCAAGCTGAAGCATCATTTAAATTATCGACAGTCTTAACCACTAGACCAAACTGACTTATTTATTCTCATCGTTATATATTAATATATATCACAAAATAGTAAATAAAGCCTTACAAGAATTTTCATAAGAGTTTAATTTTTAAATTAATAACAAAATTAACTGTTTTAACGACGTATTAACGTTTTTTTAATGAAAAGTCACAATCATGACTCTTTTGTTATGTTTTTGTGACATGTCAATATTAATAAAACATTTCACTTGTCACTTTTGTGAAATGTTTTGTTACCATATTAATTTTAAATGTATCAATTCGCGAGGAGTTATCAATTTAAAGATACCTGTAGTTAATACGTCACAAAAACATAACATAAGAGTACTGTTGTGACGTTTTGTTCAAAGTAACATTGTTAGGTCATCGGGACATAACAAAAGAGTTATGATTGTGACATTTCAATAAAGTAACGTTGATACGTCACAAAAACATAACATAAGAGTCAGTTCTGTGAGGTTTTATTAAAGTAACATTGTTAGGTTGCGAAGACATAACATAAAAGTCACACTGTGACGTTTTATCGAAGCAACCTTGATACATCATCTAAACGTAACATAGCAGTCACAAATGTGACATTTTATTACAGTCACAATGGCACGTAACTGTTACGTAACGTACAGGTACCAATTAGGGATATAACGTAAAACTCTAATTTTATATAATTGTTATGTCACCCATAAGTCAAAAAAGTTGCGTAACTTGTTATTTCCTTGTTACATCACATTTACATTCTATGTTCACTGGGATTGTATTCAAAAATTACTTTAAAACTAAAAAAAAATTTAATGAGCCTATTCCTTTTATTTAAACAAAAAAGCTGTATCTGAAAAAAATATACATAATTATTAGATACCCGCTTTGAAAGAGAATTCTAGATCATACAAGGGAAAAAGAAAGATGGAAACCAATATGGAACTGGGTGTGACAGTCAATTTTGACCAATTTAAATTGAAAATTTACAAAGCTTTCATAGATTAATAAGGTTTTTTAAACTATTAAAGTATGTATAATACTTTTATTTTCACTATAAAATTTTTACATTTCTCCGTGCTAATTTAAACTTTCAAAATTTTTTCTTATAAGCTTGTAAATAGAAATCGGAAAATAATATAAAAAATAAGGAACCGTTAAGTAAAAATAAAACTGACAATACTTTTGGTGGTTGACATGAAAATACTAAGAGAGCAGTATAATACGTAACATCTATTACGAATTGTGCCTAAAACAAAAAGAAATATATATATAATATACTTAAAAAACTTTTAAGTTTTGAGTTATTTAAAAAGCTATTGCACACCCCACCAGTTTATGGTGGGGTGTGCAGTTGCGTGTGCAATAGGTGTATTATTGACTAACGCGTTAGTCTCGGATTTTAACGTTAACAATTATTGTATTCTGGGTCATTTCTCAAAAAATCAGCTTTAAATGTAAGCTCTTTAGAAGAAGATATTTTGTTCGATCAATTCATACCATTTTTTAAAAACTTTAAGCGAATTATAATGAGCCAAAATCTTTCAATTTTTTTTTCATTATCCTATGTAAGCGGATTTTCGAGAGAAAGTAATTTTTGTAACTAGAAATTCGCTATGTTATGCAGAATGCTGTGACAGGGGATACTAAAATATTTATTTTAATCTGAATTTGCTTTTAAAAAACTAAGTATGTCTACGTTTGTAAATAATAAACAAATATTTTACTTCGCAAAAATACCACTTTTATTTTGAAACAATATTGTCACAGTTTCAAAATAAAAGTGGTATTTTTGCGAAGTAAAATATTTGTTTATTATTTACAAATATGGAATACCATAAAGTAACGCTCAAATCTATTAATATTATGTCTACGTTCATTGGTCAATACGTATGCCATACATCAGAATTCTCGACAGATTTTGAAAATTTCGATTCATCAACTATCAAAATAGAACCCTATATTAATTTTGAAAATGATTAATCGAATAGTTTGATTTATATCTAGAAAATAAACGAAACAAGTAGAAATAAGTGGGATTAAAATAACTTAGGTCAGTTCTACTATAATTTTGCTCGTGTTTATCATACATATTTGCAGTATCCTGTTTTTTAAATACTGTGCATATTATATGTATTTAATAGGTTTCTTAAAACGAGATGTGCATTTGCGGGATGTGCATTTTTGGTTTAATACTTACAATTTGAATTATTGTTATGTATTTTTTCCACCATAAATATTTTTTATATTGTGGACCCATTGCCGCAATCAGATAGTAAAAATACATAAATAAGTGAACGAAACTATTAAGAAAAGCGGTAAGAGCACCTTGTTCCCCTGGAATGTACTTTAAAAACGCCCAAGAAAGTAATGCAGTCGATGCGTGATGATAAATATGTAATTTTGTAATTTGATTTTGTTTCTTACGTAACACAAAGAATATAGTATCAAAATATTCAAAAAATTTTATCATTATAAAGCACCAAGCTGCTGAATTCATCTAAAAGTGGAAAATATTTTTATTAAAATTATTTTTTTTTTACTATATTTTTTCAAACATACTTCTAATAAAGACTCTAATGATCGCTTAGGATAACATGCATTACTTAATGTCGATATAATTTGATCTATTCGAAAACCAGGCATATAAAAACATATAGCAGCACTAAATATCACTTCAATAGCATTGTATAAAATGATAATCCATTTTAAATCGAATGGTTGACGATTTTTCATAAATTCAGGGCCCAGTTTAAAAATAAATATTAAATATGTAGCAGTGATCGTAAGAACTGGAATTGGTGATGACATAAGTAGCCAGTTATCAACATTTGGATCTGTAAAAATACGGAATAATAAAAAAATGCACAGTATTCACTTAAAGGTTTTTAAAGGTTTATTCACTTAAACCAGTCGGTTCTTAAAATTTCGTAGTTCTGTCCACGAAATCCTTATAGCTTCATCATATCTGTCATCACGTTTGATATAGTCTACCCGCACTTAACCACTTTGTATTAGTCAGTGTCGGATCTTACACAATTCAGATAACAATGACGTTTTTTAAAAAAATATTATTAAAATTTTTTGACTCATATAGAAACCAAAAGGTTTAAATAATCATATTATTAACAAATTAAACATATTGGGACAAATTAAACATAATTCTAATCCTAATCCTAATCCTAACTAATATTATAAATGCGAAAGTGAGTTTGTTTGTTTGTTTGACTGGCTTTCAAGCCTCAACAGCTTAACTAATCAACTTGAAACTTTGCACAGACATGGCTTGCGGAACTGAGACGGTTATAGGCTACTTTTAATCTCGGGAAAATAATTCATTTCCGAGAGAAAATGTATTAAATTACAACAGCTGACTATCAAAATCGGGACAACTGATTTCACATTTTGTATATTGTTAATAGAAGGGATGAAAAAGGACACAAATATATTTTAAATGAAAAAAAATTATTTGAGTTTGTTCGAACTTAGCATATTGTACCATACAGCGGTAAACATAGGTTACTTTCTACCCCGGGAAAATATCTAAATTCTGTGAGAAGTTTTATTCCCGTGGGAAAATATATTCAAAACGATAAAAAAAAGAACCATTGACTTCATAGTCTACTTTTTACCCGGGGAAAACATTTTATTTCTGTGGAAAAGTTCCCAAGAAAAAAGTAAGAATTCTCAATAGCGACACGATGAAAGAACACTTTATATAATACATTTTAATTAGATATCATAATTTTAAAAGTAGCATAATTGACTATTTCAAAGAAAGTTTAATTTATGATTTAATCAATATATATATATATATATATATATATATATATATATATATATATATATATATATATATATATATATATATTATATATATATATTATATATATATATATATATATATATATATATATATATATATATATATATATATATATATATATATATATATATATATATATATATATATATAGATTTTTTCATCTCAATTTTTTTTTAAATAGTCAATTATGCCACTTTCAAAATTAACCAATTAACCATATATATGTAAAAGGTATGTAAAAGGAATATTTTATCCCGAGAATTGTGAAGAATTGTAGCTACTTGCCGACCGAATTTTTTAATGATTAGAAGATGAGATATAAAATTAAAAAATAAAAACTGAATAAATATCACCCCATTTTTATGATGGCATCTTCAAAGATGTAGTTTCAAGAAAAATGCTTTTAAATTTTTTTACCATTTTCAGAAATAATAAAGAAATAATAATTTACATAACACAACTCTATAAAAAATTTGAGATTTTCTTTAAAATTGGTGCGTAACATTTTTTAAATGTTTGCAAAATAAAAAAATTAAATCACGTTAATATTATTAAAATATATTAATAAATAGTTACGTTTTTCAGCGAAAAACCAGTTATCCTCTTGACTGTTGAAAGACAACGTTTCACTTAATTTACTTTCCATGTTAAAATGTTAGTTCTGTACAAATCATTTTCTTTTTACGTTTAGCAAAACTAATAGAATCATAAAATTCGCATACTATTTCGTTTTCTATAAAAAAAAATAATTGAATTATTATTTAAATTATCCCGTTGATTGCATTCATACTACATCAAGGTCTAGTCATTACATTCATTTTTAATAGAAATGTATTTAGAATAGAATAGAATATTATTTGTTTTGAGCAGACAACTCTATACAAAAGAGTTTTGTTACAATTATTTCATAAATACAGATCTTAAGTAAACAATAAAATTGGTAGCTTACAGTTTTTGAAGTGTTAATTTTTAATTATTTTTTTTTAGGATTCCATACCAAAACTGGCGAAACGGTGCACTGATAGATCACTTCAATGTCTATCCGTTTGTTACGCGATTTTTCCAGAAACCATTCGTCATGAAAATTTGAAATTTAACACAGAGATAGTGTGTGGTGGTCCAGTTATAGATATGGAGTTAAATTTAGACTCTAAGGGTTAAAAACTTTTCTCCAAGAACATGTAGTACAGTATTAAAGAAAAACTTATTAAAGCAGGATTTCAATAATATACATAACTGTATATTTTTGTTTTTTTTTTCTTTTTGAAAAATCTATTAAAAATTTCTATCCCAACCCTTATCACTAGAATGATCGCTCAGAAATTGTGTTCTAGAAATTAAAATAGAAGGCAGGAATAATTGACAAATCTAAATACGAAAAATATAACAATTTCTGCACGCTAATATGCATAGATTTACTTTTATATATTATTTCATATAATATTTGTTAGTGTATTCATAGAAATAATAGATCCAAGATATCAAAATTGACAAAATTTTTTTTAGTAATTTTCTGATTTGCGGGCACGGTAGTGCCCCCGCCAAAACGAGACTAAACAAAACAAACAGGGCACTGCTGTATCTTTTCCCGAAGCAATTCAGTCTATTTTTGGACCCTAATAACTTCGGTTTAGATAATATTTAAGAGCTCAAATTATTAGGATAGAATGTGGTCACCAGCCTAATGGCATATACCAAATTTCAATTGTATAGTTTGACTGCTTCAGATTTTATTAATACGCAAATTTCATTAAATTCGTCTCTCACTCACTCACTCACTGATGATCATCAAAATTATAGAGTACTTCCCGAAGTCTTAGAAAGTTGAAATTTGGTATGTAGGCTGGGTTTTGCATACAACTAAGGATAAAATTAACAAATCTGTGATTTTCCCTCTTCAACTTCTTATAAATACAGTGTAAACTCTATATAGCGAACCTCTATTTAACGAAAAACTCCCCTAGTAACCAGTCCTGTCGTCAGAAATTTGGATCAGATTGACGTCCATCTGCGCCGTTTCTGACGAATATACAGACGGCAGACTGACGACAGAATCTAACGTCAGGAAAAGACGGCATAGATACGTAAGTCTGACGAATAATTTTTATAATAACTCTGTCGACAGACTAACGGCAGGAAGACGGCAGCTACTGCTTTAAGGTCTCCCCTCCCATAAGTTTTCAGCGGTTCTAATTTTCATTTTTTAAATTTTGTTAATTCAAAGTGTCAGTCCTTTGTTAAAATTCTTGTTTCCATATATATGTACCAAAATATACATAATAAGAAAGATGAGAGTAGTTCTTATTATTAAACAAAACTGAAAAATTATAAGTTTTTTCAGTTATTGACGAATATAGTTTTATTAAACGTTTAAAAATGAAACAATTTTCTTACATTTTAAGGTTATTTTGTTACAGATTCAGTTTAAAAAAATCATGTAAGCTTATAAGCTTACATGATTTTTTGTCTTGACTTTCTGTCGACAGTCTGACGTCTGTATATTCGTCAGAAACGGCGCAGATGGACGTCAATCTGACGAAGGGTAATGTAGACCTAACTACGTAGATCTGATGTCAGTCTGACGTCAGGCTGGTTACTAGGGTCCTTAAAACGTAGAAATTGCTAAGGTTTGTTTGGTTTACATTATCATCCGTATATTGAAACACTCTTTATAACGTAACAGCCACTCTCAATAGCGAAAAATACGTCATTATTTAAACCCAAAAATTTCTGTTTCACTGGCTTTCAAATACAATAGTGATACAGAGTCGTAAATATTTCGTACGCACAAAGGGATTCTTAGAAATCCGTTTATTTGTTTGTTGTAACTGCCTAGCACATGTTTTTGCCTACTGTACTTCCGTACTATTGTCTTATTGCTGTCTTTACATTATCATATTCTTAGTTGCTTTCAAACTTTTTAACTTTAAACATGGCAAGTAAAAGAAAGTGTTTGTGTATTGACGAAAAAGTGTCATTTAATTCAGTCAAAATTAAAACCACTTACTAAATTCGTAAGTGGAATTCGTAAAATTATATTGTTTTCCTTTACTCTCCATATAACGAAAACTCTTTATAACGTAATAAAATACACGGTCCCTTCTATTTCGTTATACGGAGTTTACACTGTAATAAAATATATTGTAGGCTCCTCAGTGGTTGTAGGTATATTTATAAGTAAATAAAATAAATCAAATCAAATCAAATCAAAAAGCTCTTGGTATTCTTTTGTATTTGTAACTAGGAAATAGTATATTGCACAATAAGTGGGAAAAGAGACTGTTTCTCACGAAAGCGAGCCCGTAGGGGGAGTGCAACCATTCATATGAGTGAGAAATAAGCTTTTCCCACGTATTTTACTCTATACTTTTTCTTCGAACACATTTCTTTTCGTAAAATTTAAGATCAGTAATTAAAATTTAAATAAGTAGTAAAAATTTTTTAAATTTATAATGTCAGTGGTAAGATGTTCTAATTTTTGCCAAAGTATACTTTGAAACTATGGAGACAATAATAAATAGTCAACTTACATATGTATATTTTTTGAATCTATATATGAGCCGTTGAGAATTATAGTGGTGTAAGTCAATTTTTTTATAAATCTATTTTATATTCTCATTGATAAGTTAGTATTATTATTTGTCTATTTAAATAGTGAAACAAGTCCTAATTTACCTAGATTGTCAACAGATGCCATTTAAAATAACGATACGAAATCAAAAATCATTTTCGTTTTTTTATTAATGGTGTATGTCTGACTTAGTCCATATTTCTTATTAGTAATATAATATAGTGCATAGGTATATATGAAAATGGGTGAAAATCTTATATTAGCAGATGAAAGTGATTTTCAATTCGAACTATTCGAAGAATCTGGCTCTGAATATGTAATTTCTGAAACAGAAGCTGCCAGTGAATTGGAGAAATTTTAATATAAATTTTTATAATGAGATAACTAAATATTTATATTGGTTATTTTATTGTTATATTAATTTTTACTTTTTAAATTTATTTAGAAAGTCAAGAACGACAAAAGTATAGTTTATATCAAGGTACAAAACGTTTTCAAAATAGAAAAACTTGAAATTCTGAAGTTCGTAAAACCAGAAAAAATAAAGGAGAAGAATATATAAATGTGAATGGTGTTGTAGTTCCAAGAAAACAATTCTGATTATAATGCAAATTCTGATTATAAATGTAGAAAAAAGTGTTTCAGTAGAAGTTTTTCTAAAATTAATTTTTTATATTAAACGTAAGTCAATAAAAATTATTTTGTTTACACGATCGTTTAATTTTATAATGGTGTATCTCAGTCATTCCTTTCCCTTTGCTATACTTGTTTGGTCTAATACTTAAAAAAAAACTTTTAAAATTTAAGTTAAAGTATTGACAGTCGAACACCCAATCCAAAATTTTACTAACCTTTACCTATATTTAAAAATTATAATTTAACTTTAACCTTAAATATCACTAAACTAGATAAAACTGACTTACACCACTGTGGTTCTCAACGGCTCATATATAAATGTGAAATACCACTCATTCACGCATCACAAAATCTCCAAAACTATAATACCTACAAACTTGAAATTTGGCATGTAGGTCTCTATTGGGTCGTAGGCGCTAGCTAAGAAAGGCTTTTGCAAAATTTTGTGTCTAACCGTCGAAATTTACGAAGAACCGCAAAATATCATTTTTTTATTACTGTATACAGCAATCTATGGACGATTTATAAAAAAATCATAAATTTTTTAAATAGTTGCTAAGTATCTGAAAAAAAATAATTCTTGTAATTTTAAAAATTAAATAGCAGTCGTTACTACTAAAATATTTATTTGTAGATACTGTTTGTTTTTACAGTTGATATAGTAAAAAATAAATAAATAAATAAATAAATAAAATAAAAATAAATAAAACAAAAAATATATTTTAACGACCATATGTACGAACGTTAAAAAAGTTTATTGGTTATTGTCTCTGTAAAATTTTATATTTTGATCCATGAGAACTTTTCAAATGTTATTGTAAATTTCATTCATATACCTAACTACCTTATAGAAACATCAGTTCGTTAAATTTTGAAATTTATTGTTGAAGATTATAGAATAAAATTAAATATTGAATTTCAGGTATGAACCGGAACGAAAAAAATAACAGTTTCATTTCGGTTAACGGTTTCTGAAAAAAATAATTTTGCTCCAGTTAACGGTTACCCTCCGGCAAAATTAATCGGTTTTACCGGTTTTCGGTTACGGTTACGGTTACGGTTCGGTTCGAAGCCCTGTTTAAAAGATGAGATCGAAATTGATTCGCAGGACTATCGAATACGACTTTAATTAAACAGTTGGACCGATCTTAATAAAATTTTATTAAAATAAATTATGTTATTGAAATGAATAAGTTTACTTTAGAGTCATTGAGCGAGTCAAGCGATGTACCATAAGAAACTGATTTTGTATAAAATTTCAGAACATCAAGTTTAAATAGACATGTGCTCAGAATTGTCCATCAGTGATACCAAATAGATCCCAAATTGAAAAGCTGAAGGAATTTTTGACAAAATTTTATTCAAATATTGGGGAAAGCTCTGGAAAAAATTAAAGTGAAGTAAAATTGTCCCCTAGAAAGGCCTAAAATAGAAATACTTCTAAAACTAGTAACGTGGATATCTACATGACGGTGCGGAAATTAGCCATGCTTTTGAAATATGAATATGGTTACTTTAAGGTCGTTTGACAAGCGGGGCCAGGCAAAATAATTAATTGATTATGTACAGAATTTCCGAATATCTAATTTAAAATTTACCTAATAATTTGACACTAAATTCAAATAATTTAACGGAACAGCCTACTTTTTTATTATATTAAGCCGTGCGAAATAATTTCCCTCGCCTATTTCCCCTCGGTGTAGGTAATTGTTAATTTTTACATATAGTTAACCGTACGTAAAATGTTACTTTTAGTGGTAGGAGTAGAAAAAAATTATTTACTTTTCTTGTTACTACCCGTGAAAAAATGATTGGATCTAATTTGATCCATTTAGATCTAATTGGATCCAATATTTGATCCAATTTGATCTAATTTGATCCAAATAGATCTAATTTTTTGTCTCGCTTATCCAATTGGATCTAATGTTTTATTTTTTTTTTTAATTGATCTGATCCAATTGTATCCACGTAGATCCAATTATTGATCAAATTTGATCCAATTAGATCCTAGTTAGATCTGGCATCTTATTTTTCTTTATTTGTCAGATCCAATTAGATCTGATATTTAATTTTTTTCTTATTTGGCAGATCCGATTGGATCAAAATTTAATTTATATAAGTTATATTAAATAGTTATCCCAATTGATTATATTAAATCCCAATTGATTATATTAAATAGTATCCCAATTGAATTTGATTTTTAATTTTATTTGTCAAGTCCAGTTGTATCTAGAGTTGCCAGCTTTTTTTAAGAAAAATAAAATACCTATTTAATCTTTTAAATACGAAAAAATAAAGTATTTGTCAGAAAAAAAGGTATTTAAATAAATAAATAATTCTTTTTCCATTAAATTTATGGAGGATCTATTTCTCTCTGCTCGCCACTTCATATTCATCACCAAAAAATCTCTCAGTGAAAGCTAAGGTTCTAGGAATAGAAAGCAAATAAGAAATATTTTTTTATATTTGGTAAATTATTACACGCATTTTTAAATTTATATTGCCGTTTTTCAGCAGTATTTTTCTTTGCAAATTCTTTGTTATTATTAGTAGATTTTTTCTGGATTTTTTTAAAGTATTATTGATTTATAGAATATATAAGTAAATCACCCATCTAAATCGTTTGGGAATTACGTATCGGAGAGTTTTGTTTAGTTTAATCACAGTCAAGATTCAAAATAAAGTATTTTAGCATAGGGCCCGTCCACACGCTCAAGCTTTACCACCGACTTACCTGCGCAAACCAGGTTTGTGCAAGTAAGTCGCTACGTTTTTTCCCGTCCATACGTACATGTTTACTTGCACAAACTGGTTTGCGCAAGTAAGTCGGTGGTAAAGCTTGTGTCGTGTGGACGGACCCATACTTTCTTTTTATGCAAAAGTATAAAGTATGTCTGTGAAAAATAAAGTAGAATACTTTATTATAAAGTATGGTTGGCAACCCTAGTTGTATCTGTTATTTTATTTCTTAATGAACGATCATTAAATCTAATTTGACATGCTGTTTTTGTTTATGAATTAAAATAGGACTTCAAGTTAAATAACCTATTTAATAAGAACTTTCAAAAATAAAATAAGGATTTATGAATAAAAGAAGGCTTTTTACCAATATAACATAATATTTTATTACAAATCTAAAAGTTTATTTTTAAATAGATATATTTCGATAGAAAAACAATTTAAAGAGGTGAAATTGTCCTTCAAAAATTAGAGCGAAATTGTCAAATATTTCGAAAGCTGTTAAACATAGACTATATATAGATCAAAAGTTTAAATTAGCGATGTTACTCTTTTAAAAAGCTGTCAGGGGAGCTATCAGGGATGATTAAAGGTTAATTATGCGAAAAGGGGATAAAAAGAAGAAATACTAAAATGTTGTTCGCAGATTTCAAACTGTTTTAACGTAAAATTAAATTTATTTACAACAGGCTGGTTGCTAATAACTTGAAAGCTGTAAAACAACTAGGATTACCCCCTTTTTTTACAAAAATAAAGTATACTTAAAAATTTCGAATAAAAAATAAAAGTCCACTAACACCAAAAAAAAAACTTTTTCCTGCTCCTGGTACTTTATTTTTACCTAAGTAAGTATGTTTTACTATTTTTATCTAGATGTAATTTTTAAATATTTCACTGATAATTATCTACATTGGAAATTTTTAAAAACATAACCTTCTCTTTTCCATATGTAGATTTTTTAACTCACAAATCCTTACCTGGATTGTGGGAGACGAGAAAATATAAGCTTTCCGTGATGTCAGTACCAAATTAATACTTATATTTCGTCTCATTTTTGGATATCAATTCCTGTTTTTAATAATTTTTTATAATTTCTGATATAGTTATAATAATTTACAATTGCTGATATTTAACTGATAAAAATATTATGGTGAAAACTTCTTATTTTGCTTTTCAAGTCTAATAATAATTATTACATTAAAAATTTTGCCATTAATAAATTCATTATCAAAATAATTTTCTTTTTTTTTTTGTTAATATTAACAGTAATTTTTTATTAGGTATTAATTTAAAAATAAAAAGGTTATGAAAATTCTAACAATTTCTTAAGTTTACTAATTTATCAAATGTATTAATGGTATTAATATACATATAGTATATAATGACAAATATAAACAAGGATTGCGTAGCCCAGTCGTTAAGAAATGTCGATTCTTTAAAAAATGATTTCACATTCTACATCTTCAGCATGAACAGTGATCGAATCCCACAAGAGTCAACATATTTACAATAATACAATAAAAAAATGGTATATAGTTGGTAAGATACACAGGGAACGTGGAATGTTGTATAGTACACATAAAGATAAAGAAAGAGAGATAGTAGAAAAGAGATAATAAAAAAAAATTTGCGTTCATGTTGGATCCAAGATTTAAAAATACACCCGGTAATTCAGATCCAATTGGATCCAGTTAAATAGGGCCAATTTTAGGACCCAATTGTTTATAGTATAATAATAATCGAATAGCCTTTTTTTGACGTTTTAAACTGTCAGATATTTTCAAAGTTTTAAAAATCACCAGTTTTTCTCATACCCGTGAAAAAATGATTGGATCTAATTGGATCAAATTGGATATAAATATATCAGATCCAATTGTATCCAATTAGATAGGGCCAATTTTAGGAGCCAATTGGATCTGATATATTTATATCCAATTTGATTCAATTAGATCCAATCATTTTTTCACAGGAATGAGAAAAATTGGTGATTTTTAAAACTTTGAAAATATCTGACAGTTTAAAACTTCAAAAAAAGGCTATTCGATTATTCGCTTAATGACGGCAATTTACTTGCTCTATGATGCCACATAATTATATTGTAACTTATAGAATTGCAGTAGTTTGCAAAGTTTCAAATCGATACGATAATTAGAAGTAGGTGACAAGTGAGTTCTTAGATTTCCTTACGATATCACAGATCAAGCTAATAAAAGCGTTGTAAAAGCGCATAGGGGTAAATAATTGGACTCAAATTACTCCCCATGACTATACTAATTTTTCGAAGACTGAATTTATTACGAAATTTAAATATTTAGTCGTTTTCAAAAATTAATAATACCCTCAACAAACATGTATTTTACTACTATTAATGTTAAATCTTAAGAAATATTCGTAAAATGAAATTTGGTGTTGGTATACAGGGCGGATTGAGCGTACCAGTAACGAGATCCATGATGTGTATTAGCTAAGGGCTCAGTGCCGCTCAGACTTGTTTTGCCAATTACCATCAATAATCCCACAAGGAAAAGAGGGAAAGATAGGGAGTGGGCAGTGAAGATAGGAGCTTCTGATATTCAGGAAATAGTCCCTGTAAAAAGAAAAAAACACGAACAACTTACAAAAAGAACTGAAATCCCACCAAAAAAACATTTCACGTAAAAAATTTTGCCAAGACTCGCAACTACTTTACTGTTAAAAAGTGATGAAATCTAATGTTGCGCTAAGCCCTAAATAAGTCTACATCATGGGCAAAACAAGTTATAAGGCTTGGCCGATTCGCGAAACTATGGTAAATAAAACCAAACCTTAACAGCTCATAGTAGATTATTATGCTATTGACCACTGGCTATTTACCATAGCTCCAGGAGTCGGCCAACCCTTATAACTTACTTTGATCATGATGTAGACTTATTTAGGGCTTGGCGCAACATTAGATTTCATCACTTTTTAACAGTAAAGTAGTTGCGAGTCTTGGCAAAATTTTTAATATGAAATGTTTTTTTGGTGGGATTTAAAGTATAATAAGTAATATCGTTAATAATTTCTAAAAAAAAAAAAAAATGATTACGCGGGTTGGTATATTCTGTTTCTTTTTGGTAAGCGTAAACAGGCAAGATAAACATACGATCGTTTCGAAATCGAGAATAAAATTTGTTCGTCGGGGGAAATATTTTGTTTACCTTTATATGCAACTAATAGTACGGAACACTACTTGCAAAAAAACAACTTGCACCAGACGATTTGTTTTAGATTATTACTGTTGTTATCATTATTATAATTTTTTTATATTTATTTTTATTACTGTTTTAATATTTATTTATTATTTAATAAGTAGTAATGGGGTCGGTTAAACAAAGCATAAGGAACTGTTTCTCCCCTAACATTTTTTTTTGTAGCATGTTAATTACATCGAAGACTATACGAAATGAACATTTTCTACCACGTGTAACCGCCGCTACGAAAGTTATCGGTCATTTTATGAAAAATCGACCATTTTAGTCGTACTTTCTAAATATAGATGAATATATCTCGTTATGTGTAGGTCTAAAAAAAACGAAAAAAATTGCGGCTATTCACTACGATATAGTCTACCGGCGGCTACAGTATGAAATTTTTATCTGCATACATAACCTTAAAAATAAATAAAAACTGGAGATACTACTAAATTTTGGTTTTTTGGTTTTAACTTCAGATGTCTTAAGTGAAATTTGATGTAATTTTCAGAAAATATACTTTATAACGTGGACAATAACTGGTTAAAATTTCAAGTCAAAATATCTAACACAAACCCTAAAAATTGACGTCAAATTTGAAAATTGACTGGCCAATGGTTTTTGTGCATTGTATCGTAGTAGGTTCTTTTTTTTCTTAAATTGTAGGTTTTTTTATGCACTTTATGATGGTGAACAAGAAAAAAAATTTTTTAAGCTTGAAAAAAGTGAAAAAAAGCGATTAGAAATTCAAAATTGCCGACAATGAACAGTATTTGAAAAATAATTTAAATCAAGTAAACTGCCATAATTTAAATATGAGCTGTAATAATTTGTCTCATACAAGGGGTACAAGCTTCCATATGAGGATTACACGAATCGAACCCGATTAAAAACCAAGTTTGGAGGAATTAAGGTTCAATTGTTTTCAAAAATACACAACATCAAAAATATATAAGCTCTCACCCACCTCACAAGTTGCAAATTCAACAGCAGCTGCAATAATTTAAATCAACTGCCATAATTTAAATATTATGAGTTATAATAATTTCTCCCATACAAGGCTTACAAGCTTCCAAATGAGGATTACACGAATCGAACCCAATTAAAAAATCAACTTTCGAGAAATTAACTACATAGTTTCTCGGAAGGCTCATAGGTATTAAGTCACTTAGTTTGTTTCTTAGTTTGTTAGTACACTCTTAGAGAATGTTGAATTTGCAGCTTGTGAGGTGGATGGGAGCTTTCAGTTTATATACTTTTGATGTTGTGTATTTTTGAAAACAATTAAACCTTAATTTCTCCAAACTTGATTTTTTAATTGGGTTCGATTAGTGTAACACTTACATGGAACCTTGTGACCCTTTTATGGAACAAATTATTACTTAAATTTTTAAATTATAGCGGTTTACTTGATTTAAATTACATTTCAAATACTGTTTGTCATGAAATGACAGCTCATTTGGCGTGTAAGGTAATTTGCGTGTCTTGTTGGCAGTTTTGGTGTTGTACTGCATTGATTTCATAATAGATTTTAGATCCATAGATCCCTTCTCTATGATATGTAAAGCGCAGGCTCGAAAAATATATATGTTCTAGCTTGCCGCTGTTGTTAATTTGAAAATGGAAGATAATTTTTAGTTCCGTCTAACAAGTAAATATAAATATTGTTTGAAAAGTTAACAATGTTATAAAATATTCAAGAAAACTAAACTTGAATTAAAAGATGCAAGTTAACAAACAATTTACGTAATATTTAAAGATTTGATAATTTTAGCAACATACTTGAACACCAAAATGGCGTCAGGATTAGGTAATAAACTTAAAAAGGAGAAAAGTTTATATTAACTATAAATTAAATTTTCTTTAATAATAAGATTATATATGTGTTTTAAATATTAAATATTCATATCGCATTTTTTACCCAACAATTGTGATTAATTAACACTAATTGAGGTGGCGATATTTTTAAATTTGAAACACTACAACGTTTCAATGAAGATAGAATATGACTGACATGGAAAGGACAGCCATATAAAATCTATTCAAATATATATATATATATATATATATATATATATATATATATATATATATATATATATATAGATAAATGATTATGATATTACCCAAACTCTTATATTTTGTCTTTCCGAAATCCAAAGAACGAATGACGCCATGTTAAAGAATAATTTTAAGATACATTACATGAGGAATATTCCAATGAGTATATCGACATATTATTTTTATATGATTAGAAATTTTGGTGTTGTTAAGTTACTAATAATAAAAAATAAAATAAATAAAAACCCAATTTGAGCAACATTAGAGAAGGGGTGAGTCACCCTCTTAAATTACATACTAGTTAACATACACTCATTTTTAATATTAACACACTGACAGTGGGTAATAATGTCACAATAAGTGGTTCTGAAGTTGGACTATCGTATGTAAGGTTTTTATTAGGTTCCCATTCATTTTGAAAATATCCCACCATCATAAAGTGCATAATAAAACCTACAATTTAAGGAAAAAAAGAACCTCGTACGATACAATGCACAAAAATCATTTGCCAGTCAATTTTCAAATTTGACGTCAATTTTTAGAGTTTGTGTTAGATATTTTGGCTTGAGATTTTAATCAGTTATTGTTCACGTCATAAAGTATATTTTCTGAAAATTTCATCAAATTTCACTTAAAACATTCGAAGTTAAAAACAAAAAACTAAAATTTAGCAGTATCTCCAGTTTTTATTTTTTTTAAGGTTATGTGTGCAGATAAAAATTTCAAACTGTTGCCGCCGATAGACTATATCGTAGTGAATAGCCTCAATTTTTTCCGTTTTTTTTTAGACGTACACATACCGAGATATATTCACCTATAGGTTTGTTTAAGCAGCAGTTTTGGATAATACCAAACTGTTAGGATTGTGCACAAAGCGTTTTTACTCATTAGTAAGACCGCTCTGCGCATGCGAAAATTGCTTTGCGCATAATCCTGACAGTTTGGTACTATCCAAAACTGCTGCTTAAACAAACCTTATATTTAGAAAGTACAACTAAAATGGTCGACTTTTCACAAAATGGGCGATAACTTTCGTAACGGCGGTTGCAAGTGGTAGAAAGTGTTCATTTCGTATAGTCTTCGATGTAATTAACATGCTACCAAAAAAAATTTAAGGGGGGAAATAGTTGCTTATTCACTAAAATTTGGAGCCAATCCGATTCCACTATAGTTGAGCTGAAATAAATCTGACAAAGGAGTCGCATAAACTCGAAAATTCAAAAAATATATGTATAAAACTTCGCCAGTATGTGGAAACTAACTAGCAATATAAAAAATACCAGATCCAGCACCAAGTATCATTTTAATACCAAGATGTGAAATTATCGACCCTGTAATATAAATCTGTACATATAGTATAATATGTTTATAATCAAATTATGTGCATTAAAGTATAGAGATAATTTAAAGTAGTATCAATTTTTGACGTAATATTACCTTTTAACTCAATTTAACAATTATATTGAGTTATTTCAGTAAATATAAATGTAACAGGGAATAGAAATAATATTCGACAATTGATGAAAAAAGCGAATCCAGTTAGAAATTGTTTTCGTTGTATGCGTAACTTAAAATTAGTGCTACTACCGAAGCTTCTTAATTTTCGAAAAATATTTGTTATATATTATATAATATCGGAACTTACTAACAATTACGTTAATAAATCTACATGAAATCACCTTAATAATAAGTATTTTAGAAAAAGAGTATTTCACCGTGTTGACGTCACTAACATTTAATAAACTTTTTACTACAAAAATCGTAATTTTAATCACAAACACAAATTGGAGTTTTTTGTATGTTTTCACTATTGCTTTCTCCATTTTTGATAAAATTAGAAGTGTGGAACTAAGAGAAATTTGAATTTCAATGTCCAGGTCCTAGTTTTAAAAATAATTTTGTGATTTTCATAACAGAAATTGAAAATTCACCCCCAAAATTAATAGAATTATATTAATAAATTTTATAAAATCACCCAAATAATTAATATTTTAAAAAAAAGTTTTCAAAGTTTAAAAAAAGTTCAATTTTATCTTGATGACGTCATCAAATATATTTTAGCTGCAAAAATCATAATTTTGACTCTAAAGACATGGAATTTGAGATCGTTTGTAGATTGTCATAACAGTTCTATTCACTTTTGTTAAAATTAAAAGCGTGGGACTAACAGATTTTTTAGCTTATCAATTGAATTGTATTTATCAGAAATATCTATTGCATACTTAAAAGTAAATTCTAAAAACAAAGGGAGTAACTATTAAGCACTATTAATAAATCATTTCACATCAACAACTGATAAAAAGGTTAAATATTATGGTTAGACGGAGATAAAAAATAATATCAAATTGAATTTTGAGAATACAAATTATTTTATTAATAACATTCACAAAAAAATTAGATGGCAGTATATCACACTTAAAAATCTTATTGTCTAAGAATTATTTATAAAAAAAAATGATATCATACATTATTACACTTAAATATCTACGTTAAATTATTCAATTCTGCTGCAATAAAAAATCAGTCTACCTAAAAAATTCGAATAAATGCAAAATGTTACGAAAAATTTAAGGGTAATTTTTATTGGTATCAGTAATTCTTATACAAATCTACGTTTTTTAATTATTCAAGAATTACTGTATTACATAATTAAATCTATAGAGTGGACGCTATATAAATATATATTCGTATCGTCAGTAGCGAAAAATATTGATCTGTAGCAGTAATATACAAATTTGTTTTTAAAACTAAAAAGAAAATGTAACAGATATGACAGTTTGATATCTCTTTTATAACCTCACAATAAATTTCTAAAATTTCATACAGCCAATTAATTTTTTTCCCGTAGAAAATTTGATTATCTTAAAAAAGGAAACGTTTTCAAACTTTTCTAAGAAATTTTTTTTGTCCATTCTTGAATTTGTATAAAGTTATAGACAGTCACACTTTTTTTCTAGATATAAGTACATGAGACTTACAGATGAAAATAAATAACATAAAATAATATAAAGTATCCAATAAAAAAGACATCAATATTTTTTTTTATTGAAATACACGCAATAATTCTTTTCGTAAAAAAAAACAATTCCTCATTTTTCCTTTACTTAATACATCATCGTATACATACGTTTACAAAACAAAACATCTTATAATTTGTTTTAAATGTATAATAGAATAGCAAGAATAAGTTACTATTTTAGTAATTTTCCAGACTACCGCTATTAAAATCGTCCATATCAACTTTGGCTTCTAAATCCATTTCAGACTCATCGGTAATGTCAAAGTGATCGTCACCAGCTACGTACGATGCTGAAAAACCTTTACTTACTATTGAATCATCCGATCGGAAACGCACCACTAATGGTTCACCATTTGATATAATTATAGACGGCATCTAAAATCAAAAAATATAGTGTAAAAAAAAAAATGGTACAAATAATTTGGCGCCCAACGTGAAACCAAGTTTCTATTCAAGGGTTATACAAAAACTGTACTCTTCATCAAAGTCGTATATTTCTAAAACTAGACTTGATAATACACAAAAATTTGGATAATAACTCACTTTAGTTCCACAAAATTTTCCATATTTATAACCGCTTGAATCTAAACCAGCCGCAATGCTAACATAATCGTATCCACAATTCGTAACTTCATCTTCCAGTTCGAATGTTAAAAATGTTAAAATAATACTTCGTCTACCTAATGGTTGTATTGTCCATTCACAGTCCATTCGATTTGCGTAGTTATAATCACCATATCTTGAATGCGAATAGAAATGTTTAACTGTTGTTGTGGCTTGTAAAATACCACCACATGCGGTTGAATGTACCGCGCGAAATCCTTTTCGTTGTACTGACGCATCCGATTGAAATACCATAAACATTTGATTTCCCGACGCAATAATAGGCGGCGGAATTTTGGCACCACAATAACGTCCCAAGGTCCTTGACTCGGGTGAATCACCGTCATATAAAACAATGTGATCGTATGCGCATCCAGGATGTGGCTCCATTTCAAATTTTTCAAAAACTAGTTTTATTCGATGTCCTGGAGTTGTTACGAAATGCCAGACACAATCTTTTCGACTGGGGTAATAATCTGGATAATTTGGACTTTGTATTTCTCCATGTGGTGCTGTCACTTCAAATTTACAACCGCCTTCTTTACAATCGTGGCCATTTTCATGAAGTGTGAATCCATTATGACAAGAACACTTGTAAGAACCCACGGTGTTACTGCACTCATGTTGGCATCCTCCATTATCCACAGCACATTCATCCATATCTGCAATATGCCCAAAAATTTTTAGATTATTCAGTTATAAAAAAAAAAAATGTATATACGAACCAGTAAAATAAATAGCAGCAAATCCTGATTTTTGAACGGTAAAATCTGAACTAAATACGATTCGCAATGAATTTCCTTCAGAAGTAATAATATCCGGTATAACAGTTCCACAAAATGTTCCATGTTTCTTATAGTCGTCGCCTATTTTACTTTGCACCACAACACTATCGTAGTCGCATTCTTGTTGATATAAATTATTTCCTTCCAAATCAAAATGGGTAAAGTTTAATGTAATCCGGTATTGTGGCGGTGCAATTATTTCCCATATACAATTTTTATTTTCTGGATAAAGTGCCGGAAATGACGGTGACGTAATTGTTCCATTTGGTGAATCGTAAATACCACCACAAGCAGCTGAAAAGATTGATTTATATAATTATTTTTTGCATCCATAATCACAAAGTATTTTCGATATCAAATTTGTTAATAGATTCCAAATTGAGTTCCAGCGACTACTAAATTATTTAAATTAAGCACAAAAAATTACCTTCACAATGCTTTCCATCCGAATGCAATTCGTAGCCAATTCGGCAAGCACATTCGTACGAACCTAGTGTGTTAATACAATCGTGTTCGCACCCATGATTTGTTTGGTTACATTCGTTATACTCTTTCATAAAAGTGGCAGAAAACCCAGCTTTTTGTACCGAACTATCCGAAAAAAATTTCACCATTAAATGATTTGATGTTGATTTTATATCCGGCGGTACTTTATATCCACAAAAACGTCCAATTATTGGACTATCCGGTTCAAAACCGTCAACAACTTCCACATAATCATAAACACAATTATCATGATTTTCAATTTCAAACGATTGGAAACGCAACGCTACCGTGAAATTCGGTGGAACACTTAATTTCCAAATACACTCTTTATTTTTTAAATAATCCTCCGGATAATTAGGTGATTCAAGATGACCTCCAGTTGTCACTTCTAATTCTCCGCCACAAATAGCTAAAAAAAAATTGATAAAATTCGAATATAGATTAAATGTGTTCATTAAAATTACTTTTCAAATTTTTATTACTTCTATAGTCAAATTGGCACGTGTAGTTTTGGCAATTTTGTTATCCCTCTTTTGGGGCTCACCTTCGTAATTTGCTGTAAACCCACGATGACCCGCCTGTTTACTTGACGTAATATATGTTACCAACATTCTACTTCCAGTTGATACGATTGGTTCAGTTAAACGTCCACTTCCACAAAATCGTCCCAACATTGGTGATTTGTGCCAATAGCCATCACGAATCTCAATATAATCCGAACCGCAATCGTTACTCTTATAAATATCTAAATCGGTTATATTGAGCACGATTCGTTCACCATGCGTTGCCGTAATACGCCATTCACATTTATCCCCGTCCCCTTTCGCTGGATTCGGATAATTTGGCGAAGAAAATGATCCCGCATTTTCTTGAAACGTACGTCCACATTCTAGTAAAAAAAAAAAATTAATTAGTTATAAATTTGTTTTACTTGGATACAAATTAAAATGTGATAATATTTACTGTAGCATTTATATAATAGATTTGTTTGTGCGATATCTCCTTGACTTAAGCGTAAACGTTGACCAATTTCAGGTACTGGTTTCCCACGTATTTTGTTCTCTTGTGGTGCAATAGTATCTAAATATGAACCACGTGAGAAAGTATTTTTTGCATAATGCATTATTGAGTCATAATCGTACGGTAATCCTAAAGAATTCACTTCTTCCTCGGTAAGTTTATTGAAATTGTACTCCTGACCTAGAAATAGAATGAGATATGTAAGAAAAATTATTTAAAAATTGTGTAATTGATTACTTCGGTTATTATTAATGATTCACAAAAACTTCTAAACTCAAATTTCGATTTACTTTTTACTTGCGAATAATATGGTATTAGACCTAAGCAATAAAATTCTATTTTTAACAGAAAATAATTTTTTTTTTTTTTCAATTAAAAAATTTAAAATATAAAAGTTTTAGCTGAATTAAACATTACCCTTTAGAGTCACTAAATGAACATAGGTAATTAAATTTGTGTATTTAGGTTTACGTTTGATGGCGATTTTATCTCTGATTATGTAACGATAATTATAAAATACATATACATATAATTATGCAACATATCAGACGTAACTGTAGACAGGGTTGGATTTACCACGTGCGCCCGCGGCTTTCGGGATCAGGGACGCAACAATTATTCTATTTTTTTAAAATGATATTTTTAGAGTCTTTATTTTAAACAAAATTAATAAGAAACTTCAGTGAAGGTTTTTAATATGGGAAGGTGATTAAAAATTAGCACCTGTAAAGTAGTTTACCTTCGCTACATTTAAAAATTATAGATTTTCAATAAAATTGTAAATCAATAAAATCAGACACAGGCTGACATCTGTTGAAAAGTAAATCAACCCCTATGGAGAAAGAAATGGTTTTCGCACAAGATTAATAATTATACATTCTAAAATTTTAATTATTTAATAACTTGTTTACAAAAAATATATTTTCAATTACATAATTATTTTGTATAGAAACATCTAGAATTTTACAAAAAACAACAGAACGAAAATTAAAAGTTCGATTCTTGTCAATCGCTCTCTTTTAATTCAGCCATCGGGCTGACAACATCTTTGGGGAACTCGGTCGTCGTAATTTAAAAACATCTATTGTCGAACTCAACATGAATTCAACAATGAATTCGACTTTGATTTTCGTCCTGTTCAAATAAAACTTTTTTTTATTGCAACACAAACTGTCGTCAAATTAAAACATCTTATGTAAATAACTTTTGTGAACTTATACGAAAAGCAACCACTGGAAAATTTTCGGAATTTAAAATAAAATTTGGAGAAAAACGAATCATTGATTTTTATTTATTTTATTTTGTTCGTTTTAAATATACGAATCCTAACTTCGGGTGAAGAAAAGCAGAGGAACACTTCCGGGAGGTTTTTTTTTTATTTTATTTGTACTGCCGGACATGCAGTGTTAAACCTTTGAAAGAAAAAAAATTTTTCATCCAACTAATTTAAAGATTCACCACCACGGAGATCTGGTAAGTTGATTTATTTTTCGGGTTTACATCGCCCTAAGTCGATTTCTACCAACTCCATTCTCCTAATTCCTCCAGCGGTTCCTTCCGCAATATTCACTTATTATCTACCCCAATCCAGACAAGAATTATATTTTTTTATTCTTCCTCCATATGGCTTTGATTATACATAAATATCCAAACCACTAGTGGAATTCCTCAATCCACGTTCTCCTCAAAAAAGTAAAATACGGGCCCAGCACAAATTCCAACTCTGTTAGGAGTATTTAGGATCCACTACTGGTTGATGGAGCGGAAATAATGGGTGCGTGTGTGCTGACTAATTCCGTTCACCAATAACCCCGAACGTATTACTGGACATTACTACGCCACACACCAAGCTGACCCTCCAAATTCCCAGGTTGTATATTTTCAAGAAAAATTGCTGACAGACGGACGGATAGACACAAGAGTAATCTTATAAGAGTTCGATTTTTCGTTTTAATGTACGGAACCCTAAAAATAAAGTTTTTTTGAATGATGGGTGAAAAACTTTTTTCGGCGCAGTAAAAAAATTAAGATAAAGAATTTTGAATATTACATTTTCACTGGCCATTTATTTTATAAGTTTTCAAAAACGTAAGGTTAAAAGAAGGCAAAACATTAAATACGTCTCTGATTGCGTAAAGCTATAAACGTACTATGGGTACGAATGGTACTATAACACTGGCGATACTATTGTCACACTCTAATATTGTTGAGGACTCAGAACAGTAAAGTTAATTTAATGTGTAGACGGGAGACGTGAGAGGCAAATGTTTTATAATATGACGCCTAAATTAAATTAAACTAAATCCCTAGAATTAATTCTGTTACACGTTTTACTATTTTAGATTAAATATCTATATCTACATATAAATATAGGTAGTTCGGCCTCTACCCGGAAATGGTTACGTTTATGATTACAGCAGTATACCTGTTAGTTCTTATATGTTCTTCTCTGTACTTTGACTCAATGAAAATTGAATTTATGTCATTTACATGACGTCATTATGCTCCACTTTATATTATGTACAGTAGTAACAGTACCTACTACTTATTATAGCAGTAGAGAATTTTGATATTAAAATAAGATCAAGGGTAAATTTATATATAATAAGTTCATAACCTGATTTTCTTAAAAAATAAAAAAAATAAAAACTTACCACTCAATATATGTTCCCGAAATATTTGTACATGATGGTCACGATCAGGACGGGTATGTTCATGCCAAAACCCAACTACATGGCCCAATTCATGGACAACGATACCAAATTTATCACAATTTTTTCCAATACTAATTGCTTGTGCACCATTTCCACGTTTTCCAACAAACGAGCAACATCTGCAAATGTTTTTTATTAGAAAATGTAAAACTGATGGTATGAGTGAATTCCAAAAATTTTATCCCCAATATTCTAAGTATATACATCAGACAGTATATACGGTATACATATACCTAAAATACACGAAGTACTTTCCTAAGTATAGTAGGCTTAGAACAAATACCGAAGTATTCGATGATTGCCTAGGCGGAATATTGAATATTCAGCGAATACTATTTGGTATCTTCGGCGTGCAAACTATTAAAAGCAATGCCAGCGATATCTAGCCTCGAGAATTATTACATTTATATAATATAACTTAATATTAATAATGTAAAACCAAAATTCATTCTCGCTTACGTATTATGTAAGTAGTGGAACTGGGAAGTACTTTCAAAAAAATTATTCGAATAACTTGATTATTCATATAAGTAATATAATTCATATTTAAATAAGTGTTTGGTTGTTTGCAAATCACAAGCAATTACAATCATCAAATTTGGTCATTAAAACATTCTTTTTTAAATAAATGTTTACAATTAAATATTAAAAAAACGTAAAATATACACACAAATCATAAATTTATATAGATCAATGTTTCCTAACTAACCAGGTCGCGAAATTATCTCACCGGTCTGCGGAAAGATATATGAATTACAAAACAGTTTATAATTTTTGTCGAAAAAATTCGCTATTTTTCTGAATTACATAGTAGACCAGAGTGGTCGGAAACCGACATTACATATTACATGACCTAATTTTATTCCAATTAATGGCGGAAATTATTCTAGAACACAAGAATTCTATTTAAAATTAAATAATTGCTTTTAAACATTTCTGTAATGCTTAAGAAAGTGTCGATATTTATCTAACAATATATTATATGGTCGACCAAGTGGTCGAAAAACGACATTTCATATTACACGACCTAATGTTATACCAATTAATAATGGAAATAATTCCAGGGTACAAGAATTCTTTTTAAAATTAAAGAGTTACTTTTAAGCATTTCTCTATACTTAAAACGTGTCAATATTTATCTGAATTGCACGATCAACTAAATGATTGGAAAATGACATTTCATGTTTTTAAATATAATTTAGAAAACTGATAATCGTCTTATGTGATCCTAAATGTAACCGACCCGCGCATCTGAGATTTTACCGGGCTGTAACTGAAAAAAGAACACTGATAAAGACAATTTAACTCAAATGGCAAGTTCACTTTTAACGTAAAAAAAATTTACAGCAAAAAAATGGTACAAAGCATTAGTCACTTTGTTAGATCAACACATACAATACCTAAATTAATATTACTAAAATATGATCTAGAAATAATTTTTATCCACCTTAAATAAATATAAGACATGAATAATTTTTTTGCACAATTCGGTCGAATATCGAATAGTCGCTGAATATTCGTTACAAGCCTAGTAAATATAGTTCGACAATTTTATTAAGTTTAAATTCTCCCAACTATTAATTTCATTTGTCTGTTTATTTATTTATTTTTTTCATGTATGTAATTCAAAATTTTAAACGATAATAAAATTTAAAAAAAAAAAGTATAAAAAACGTAAATAGAGAAATAAATATATGTATTATACATACCCACAAGGCCGTTCTGTAAAGATGATATAATTTGGATGCTCTTCTGGCACGCGTTCAACAAATTTAACACAAGTAGAATTTTCCCAGTGGCGCATTGCCTGTTTAAATAACGCCTTATGGGCGCCACTAAAATTTCCATCAATCTCGTATGGTATAACACCGTAATCCCATATACGCTCCTTACGGGCCGTCGCGGCTCGCGTTACACGTAAATGACGATTTTCAACTGTTTCGTGATTTCGATTGTTTACAGTTGGTATTGAATCGTGAAATAAGGCTGAATAAAAAAAAGTTATATATTAATAAACAAAAAACAAAAAAAAAACTATTTTAATTTGTAAAATTTAATTAATTTTTTTGACAAATAAGCTTAATTAATCCACTCGCAATCAGTGTGATCAACTCAATATTAACAGTCACCAAAAATTCTTAATTAACAACCAATTGACGTTACCAGTTGATAGCATATAAGCTAAAAGCTGGAAACACCAAAAAACATCCACTGACTTCGTTACCAAGTCTAGCTAACAAAAAATTGTATTTATTTATTTATTTATTTATTTTTTTACAATAATAAGAATATTACTGTAAGGATAAGGACTGCTGCGAGGAAAGCTTTTTTAAGCTAATTAAGGCATACCACCGAATTGTTTAGGATACAAAAAAATCCCTACATCTTCCGCGCTTAGTGTGATTGGCGTATTAGATATTAAGAACTATAAGATTCAAAAAAATTGATCAATTATATTTGTCGATCAATTAAAATTGATTAGGTGTGAAACGTTTTATACTTTTTTATCACTATATTGCTATTGTGTTTATTTTTATTGTCATTCATGTTTTATGCTCGCACATGTTGAATCATTTCGTGAATTTATTTATATAGTTTTTTTTTTTTTTTTTAAATTAAGTCACTCATTAGTTGAAATGTTTCGTTGAAATGTTTCATTAACTGCGTAGACGGGCGGCCATTTAAGTATTAATCTTTGCTGTAATGCCCCAACCATCTTAAGTATTTTCAAATTGTTAAGTAATAATACTAAAATTTATTTTATTTGGGAAAAATATGAAAGAAAAATTAATTTTTCAAAAAATATACATAATTTATTATACACTACTGAAAAACATTTTCATTATTTTGTAACGTATATTGTCATAATTAATTAACGGTTTAAAAATATTTATATTGAAATATTAATACACACGTATCAATATTTGAAGAATTTTCAATATGAAATTTTTGGATATACGTATAATAACATATTTTATTAACAACAATCTCTCAGAAATTAATGTACCTATATTGTAGGTATATTTCCTAAATACTTGAATATTTTAATACAAATTCCTGTTGATTAAGAAATTTAATATATTAATAATAAATTAAGAATTGCTACATACTTACACTATCTAAATATATGTGTACAGTGTGTCCCATTTTTGATGATTTTATAAGTAAAGTATACTCTATCACATTTTTTTTCTTTACAGTTATAGCCTAATTTCCATTCTTACACCTATATTCATTCTACGTTTAAATTCTTAAAAAATTAAAATTTTAAAAATTACAAAAATAATTTAACTAAAATCATAAAAGTGGAGATGCCGGGAAAATAAAATAATGTATGTAGATATCAACAAAATATTATCGGATACCTCTCAATACTAATTACTCCGAAATTAGTGGCTCAACTATATTAATAATTAATTCGTTTATCGAATGGTCTATAATAGATACAGAATATACGTCAAGTTTCGTTTAAATTTAAATTTAAATTTAACGTTAAATTTAAAAGACAGACTTATGGCCAAAAAATCCGAAACTAAAATCTTAAAGCACATAAAATAGTAATAATAATGACAGGAACAAAATTTTGACCAATGTTGTCCAATGATTCTTGCGTTATCGTTATTTTTATGTTTTTGAAAAAATCGAATTTTTTTATTTTGTATTTTCTCCGAACCTTGCCTACGAAAATGGATTAAATTTGAACAAGAGGTGTTATAAAAGGTTCCCATTATCTTAAGGGTAAATTCATTCCATAAGTCACGTAACTTCATAGAGATATTTGAATTTTTCAAATTTTACAGCAAGTTACAAGTTATAGTACATTTTTAATCGGAAAACGATTTTTTTTTAAAATGATTCCACAGTGTGTTGGGGTGACTGGAAAGTAAAACTTTCCCATTTGGAGAAAACCGAAGGAAGGGCAATATTTTGAAAAAATTTTTTAAATATAATTTTTAGAAATTTCAATCTATAACAACTTTGTTTCCGACAACTTATTTTAAAAATATTCCCAACCTAAAACGCAAAATAAATTTTGATTCTTTGTAATTTTTGAACAGAACCATTTGCTGGGGTTTTTTGGCTATCAGTCCTTTATCGGTTATTAATCAGATTTCAATAATATTAATAGATTTGAGCGTTACTTTATGGTATTCCATATTTGTAAATAATAAACAAATATTTTACTTTGCAAAATACCACTTCTATTTTTGAAACTGTGACAATATTGTTTCGAACCGTTAGTTCATTTTCAAACAGTTTGAAAATGAACTAACGGTTCGAAACGGTTCAAACATTCTGTTTGAAAATGAACTAACGGTTCGAAACAATATTGTCACAGTCTCAAAAATAAAAGTGGTATTTTGCAAAGTAAAATATTTGTTTATTATTTACAATCAGATTTCAAACGAAACCGGGACGGAAAAGTCTTACACTTATGTTATCAGTTTTTTTCCTTATTATCCAATAATAATTAAGTTTTGTACAAAGTAATTTTATCTTATTTTACACATCAGCTTTTACATAAAAGGTTTTTATCATTTTCCTATTTTGTTGCAACGTGGATTTTCTTTTTTATAAACAGCATGTATAATTTTACTACTTACCTTTTACAAAATTCTGATGAATATTGTCATTATGACCGCCGGATATGATTTTGGCCGGCAATTTTCGTGGTGTTTCAAATTTATCTTCAAACTCATGCACTGGTATTTCAATCATTTCCTGATTTGAAGCACGAGGTGGATGATAATAATTATTGTCGTAAAGATATTGTTGGCGATGTCTTTCTTCTAATGTTGTTGACGGGGTTGTTATCGACCTAGTAACGCGTGTTGGCGGTTTTGACATAGAGGCGGCTGATCCAGTCGTTGGGGATGAAGAACTACCACCACCGTTATGAGTGGTCGTCGAAGCGATAGTAGTAGCCGACGAGGATGATAACGATTGGCTTTTTGCCAATGTGTTGAATAATAATGTTTCTGGCTGATTCTTGCTGTCTATTGTAGTGGGAGTCACTGGTACTATTGATATTATATCATCCATTTTTGTCCCTGTTGATGATTTTAATCCGATGGCGGTGCTCCCCCCACTGTTTGTTGTAGTCGAATACAGATTGTTCAACCTGTAAATATTAAATCGTTTATATGTTTTTGTTGCATTGTTTGTATGTGACAGAAAACATTGAGAGAATGGTGGGATAGTACATAATTAAAATAACTTATAACCAACTAACTATGCTCTCTTATTTAATTCGAAAATGTTAATGAAGGAAGGATTTAATGTTTTAGAAATGTTATCATTAAAATTCTTAAATGGATGTTTTGTTTATGTTTGCAAACGTTTATAGTTCATAGCAGAATTTAATGTTAATCGTATATTAATTAAGTCCACTGAGTACTTTTTCAATGGGAAATTTTGCTTGAAGGTAATAGTTAAATAATAATCTTATGAATTTGTAAGTTCAAAAGAGTCAACATAACACACAGTTTCAGTGAGTTAAGAACCGAAACGGGACTCTCTCAATGACGGTAATTCATAAAATATTTAACTTTATCACTTACAAGTAAAGGTCCCGAGGCCGGACCTATCGATCTATGAAACTTAAATATGTTGTAGAACACTAAAAACTAAGCGACACATATTTTTTTTATCTGCGGAAAGACGGTTTGAAGGGGTGAAATCGCCCTTCAAAAGTTGGGGTTAAAATTTAATTTTTCAAATATCTCGAAAACAGTAAGAGATAGAGCAAAAGTTTAAATTGACGATATTGCTCTTTTTGAAAGAGCTATCTATTGATATGCAATTTGTTCAAATTATATCAACAGGAGTGGTTGGGGGTTAAAATTTGAAGGTTAATTTTGCAAAAAGGGAGTAAAAAATAAGCAAAATAAAAATTTTGTTTACAGATTTGAAATCTACGTCAAAAAGTCTAATTGACCTGTTTTTGCTCAATATCCTAATATTAAGTCTAGGGATAGTTAACAAGGGGGTGACTGTATTGAATAGTCGTACTATTTGGGTAGTTCGAGAAGTTCTTCTTCATGAAAAATAGTTTAAGACAATTAGAAAAATGTAGAAATGTGAATTATCGAATTCAAAATTCAGTTTGATCAACATTGGCGAGGGGGTGCGTCACCCTCTTAAACTACATACTAGTTTGCATACACTCATTTTTACTATTAACACACTGACAGTGGGTAATAATGTCACAATAAATAGTTCTGAAGTTGGACTATCGTATGTAAGGTTTTTACTATCTCTTACTGTTTTCGAGATTTTGAAAAGTTAAATTTTTACCCCAATTTCTGAAGGGCGATTTCACCCCTTCAAACCGTTTTTCCACACATAAAAAAAATACCTGTCGCTTAGTTTTTAGTGTTCTACAACATACTTAAGTTTCATCAAAATCGATAGGAAAATACTTTCTTAAATGGGAAAATAATTGTTTATCATTTAGAATTGTTAAGTTCCCCACATTCGGAAAACAAAAAGTAAGGAAATAAGTAATAATACAAATTTTTCAACCTAGTAACAAAACTCAATCAGTTAATCAATGCGTATACTTATTGAGTACATAATTTTTTTCAAAAAACAACCAATATTTTTTTGAAGAAAATAAATTTGATCACTACAGAAATGTGACTTTATCCAACTTTCAACGACTGTCAATACTGTTTCCAAAGCTCATTCAATCAAATTATTAAAATTTACAATAAACTTCCTAGCTAATACAAGAGTTTAGAACTTAAACAATTAAAAATTAAACTAAAGGAATTTCTACAAAATCAAAACTATTACACTTTTGATGAATATTTTTCAATCAATTTTTATTATTTATTTACTTTTGTTTTAATGCAATTTTAAACTACATTTACTTTTTGGAATTCTATTGTATTAAGTCACAATGTTTACAATAATATTTTCTATTTTATTCATGTATGGAATAGGTAATACCTAACGTTTATAATAATTCATGGTTTAATTTCTTGACTCATTTCATACTGTGTACAAACAGTCATACGAAATAAAGTAGAATTATTATTATTATCTGCCAGTCTCTGTTCAGTGACGAGACTTAAGTAAGGGTAAGTGCGCGTGAACTCTTGATGTAATTTCGTACGGTAACCAGTTTTGTCCGTTTCGAGTCTAGTAACTTTGAAGTATGTGCGTACAATGAATTCATTCAGTTCATCTGTCCATTGCATACGCATACGCTTCTTACCAGCTTTAGTGGTCGTCAAAGGATGCTCCGAGGAAATACTTAAAGTCGGCTGAGCCAAAGGTGTTGGGGGCTCTGAAGGTGTTCTTACAGCTAACAGACGGCTGCCTTGAACCCAGCCTATCGTCACCGCAATCTAAGCTGTCGCATTCAGTGGTAACTCTGATGCGCCCGGTCGCTCCACCGGTAGTGGCATTTCTCCGAGGCTTTTTTGTGTTTTTCTCCATTTGAATTGGTTGTCCTTTTAGTCGCCTTTTACGACAAGCAGGACTTACTGTGGAGGAATGAGTGAAGCTTCCACCCACAGGGCGTGTATTATTATTATATTGTACTTTACGCCAACCTGACACTCACTACTCACTATCAGTAGGACAGTACTGGGTAACATTCACCTACACCGGCATTCATTATGCAAGGTATTAGACTCTGTCTAATACCTCTGTCCTGAAATACCTCTGTCCAATACCTGACGCATTGTCCTGTCTGAAGGGCAATGCGTCAAACCAATCCGTAAAAGTATCGTAGTACACTCACGGACGGGTTTATCACATCACTCCTTATATTGTTGTTATTGTTGCTTGAAACGAGGTGTTATGCGTTTATTTTGGTGTACACTGGGTCGTACGACGAGACTTTTGTGGAAGCGTAGATGTTGGCTCAATGACAGACGGCTGTGAATGTGATAGCCTAGTTCGTTTTCGTATCCTCAGAGGATAGGTTGAAGTAGGGATAGAGGGTAGGGAAAGGACTGTTTATGTTTGTGTGTGTGTTCGTGTATGTGTGCTGATGTGTCGTTCTATTTTACGTTTCTTGGTGTAAATGTGTTCTGGTTCATCAAATTGCTCATTAAGATCGGGTGTTTCTGGAATTGCGCGTTTAGATGGTATAGAGGTTGACGGATGTTGTGTGTTATTAGGTTAGGGAGGATTGTACACCAGAGCAGTAACAGTGACAGTGCGGCAGTTGGTCGATCCTCCCTCTCCATCTTATTATTATTATTATAATGGTGTTTATGAGGGAGGAAGGGATAAGGTTATTGGTAAAAATGACACGTTTTTGGTCTGCCAGTCTCTGTTCAGTAACGCGACTTAGGTGAGGGTAGCTGCGCGCGAACTCTTGATGTAATTTTGTACGGTAACCAGTTTTGTCCGTTTCAAGTCTAGTAACTTTGAAGTATGTGCGTACGATGAATTCATTCATTTCATCTGTCCATTGCATACGCACACGCTTCTTACCAGCTTTAGTGGTCCCCAAAGGTTATTATTATTATTATTATAATTATTATTATTATAATTATTATTATTATTATTATTATTATTATTATTATTATTATTATTATTATTATTATTATTATTATTATAGACTTTTACGCCAACCTGGCGCTCACTACTCAGTAGGACAGTACTGGGTAACATTCACCTATACCGGCTTATTATTATTATTATTATTATTATTATTATTATTATTATTATTTGCAATTTCGACAAAAGATAAAAAAGTTATTGCATTTGCGGTTTGAATAATTTTTAACGAAAAATTTAGAAGTTTTGTGATAACAGATACTTGTGATTAGTGGTCACACATTTTTGACGTCTCCTTCTCTTTGATAATAATGTATCACAAAACCTGGAACTCCCACCAAATAAATAATTATTTTATGATTAAAATTATGTCTAAAGAATCCATTTATTATTTTTCAATTTCAAATATTATCGAGTGCTTGTGAAATATTACTACGTATCTATGACAAACTTTTGTTTGCATTTAAACACACGCAGTATTCATATGTTCACTTATCGTTCAGCTAAACTGAAACTGTAAGCACTCGATTTCTTTGGTTAGTATGACCAAAATCCAAATGTAAATTAAAAATCACAAAGTGATTGAAAAAATTATCCGGATCGGCCGGGAATCGAACCCAGGATCTCCCGGGAACTAGTCAGGTGTCTTAGCCATTCGACCAACGATCCTGTATTCGACACTCACCCGATCCAGACAATCATTCAACCACCTGTTCAACCAATGTTTCACAAGCACTCGATAATATTTGAAATTAAAAAATTGTAGCTGTTTCTCGCATTAGAGAGAGTACCAATACACATAAGTGGTTAAATGATTGTCTGGCTCGGGTAGCTGTCGAACACAGGATCGTTGGTCCAATGGCTAAGACACCTGGCTACTTCCTGGGAGATCCTGGGTTCGATTCCCGGCCGATCCGGATAATTTTTTCAATCACTTTGTGATTTTTAATCAATTTATTCGTAGAATTTTGATGCAAATCAAAATTATTGTTATTCTCTGACGATTTAGTAGTAAAAATAAAAAAAGACTTATGTAGAAATAATAAAATTGACGTAGATATTTCAAATGTCACGTCAGGTCACGTCACATTTACTCGGACCTCCTTTCTTTCCTCGCCACATATTATCACGTTAGGTAACTGCCCTTTCCTCCCTCCTTTTTGCGTACGTATTTTATGAATTAAAACTTAGCTTGATTTAAAAGATAAAATCGTAAAAAACGAAACGAAATTAAACTAAATATGTATTTCTAGTTATCTTTTTTAACACGTTGACGATCATGTACGCCGCATGGCGTCAGAACAAACCCACGTAAAAAAAAAGGTATTAGTTAGACGTTTTGTTATGATACGTTATGACCGTCAACGTGTTAATATATTCGTGTATAACTTACTTTCTTTTACGAAACCGTTGACGACGTCGTTTATGCCGTCTTCGTCCCCGTTTCTTTGTTGTTACCTTATCCTGTTGTAACAGTATCGTGGTGGTGGTTGTTGTTGATTCAAAGGTCATTTCCGCATCAGTATAATTCTGCAATTCTCGACGATTGTCTCGGTTTGTTAATTCATCATATTCGTTATTTGTAATTACCACCATTTTTTTCTCATCCGACGGTTCCATACGATTCAATTTCTCATCATATTCTCTGTCGTTGGGTGTAAATTTTTTATTATCAAATTTTCGCGTAAATGAATGTGATTGTACATGATGTTGACTTTTTAAATTTATTGATTGTTTTGTATTGAACGAATTATTATTATTGGCATCTTCTGGATCATTTACTGTTGACGTTTCTTTCTCTGCTACGACTGGGTCGTTATAATGCAATTTGGGTTTTTCGGTGGATGATTCAATATACACTTGTTTCAATTTCATACGTAAATAGTCGGTTAGACCTTCCTCTTCCACTTGGAGACCTTCGATGACGTCTTTTTTCAATTGTAAATATTCACGTTCGTAGTCAATATTTGGTAGGGCAATGTCGCCCATGAAGCCACCTGAAATAAAAGAAAATAAAATTTAATCCACATTTTTTAATATTCTACCCAGAGATGAATTTAACTCTAATTGTAAGATTAAAAGGGGACCAAATTTTTATTTAATAACTCCATAATGCTTTTTTAAATATTAGGGGTACCCATAATTAATCGATTATTTCATTGATAACCAAAGAAACGATTTTATTTTTTATTTAATTATACATTAAGTCAATTATGTAATCTCCGTCGTTATCGAGGACCTTTTATCATCTTGTTGACAGAGTTTCACTTCCTTGTTTATAAAATTCAATTGATTTTGACAAAAAAAAAAAAAAAAATGATTCCAGGTGAGCTTGCACGTCAACGAAGTTTTTAAAATTTTTATTTCATGGATCGGAATAAATGAAAATCAGATGGCGCTATGTCGGGAGAATAAGGAGGATGTGGTAACACTTCCCAATTAAGAGGCTTTATTTTTCTTGAGTTAATTTTGCTGTATGAGGCCTGGCATTGTTGTGCTGTAGTATGACACCTTTTCAAAAATGAGGAGAGCTGGCCGTTTTATCATCAATTCGTTATGTTATCTATCTAATTGTTGGCAATACAATTGAGCTGTAACTGTTTCCCCCTGCTTTAGCAGCTCAAAATGAATCATTCCTGTCACTATAGAATTATTCCATCACTATCGGACAAGTCAAAATCACCACTGCGAAATTTTCTAAACCTACGCTGACACTTACTGACTTTCAGTATGTCCCCATACACATCACAAATTTTTTTTGTTGCAATCGTTCCATTAAAACCCGATCAAAAATGAAAAAGCATGTAATGACATAAATGTGCTTATTTTGATTGATTGTCCCCCATTTTGCACTAATGTAATGCACTAAAAACTAAAATTTTTATTATGAACCCAAAGTCAAGGTCACGTGTTGCAGTATTACGTACTAAAACGTGTATTAACAAGTCATGGATACCCCTAATACTTTAAGAAATTATATTTAAATTTAGAGTAAGGTAGTCCTTGAAAAATGAAGATGAAATTTGAATATATCTAATTGTAAGTTCAGGAAGGGGATCTGGGGATCATTACTCCCATGACTACCTCTTGAATCCGAATTTCATTTTTATTGAATCTTGGCCACAGATGAAATTGAAGAGCTTATTCCAAAAACAACACTGGTCAAAAATTCAATATTTTCAGTATAAAGAAATTATTTTAAGAGCTATAATTGACCAATGTTCTTTTTGTAGAACTGACAATAGTAACAATATGAAACTATAATTGACAAATGTAGAAGTAGTTTTTTTGTAGAAATGACAATTTTTGGTTTGCTTATATGTCATCAGAAATAACATTTTTGTTGAAACCGTTTCAACTACAACATAGATTATCTAAATCTATAAGGTGGCGTCATTATTAGAATTTTTGAAAAAAGTGTTGTTTTTGGAAAAAGCTCTTCAATTTATCTAAGCTAAAAATTTAAGTGTTTTATTCGAATTTTTTCTGTGGTAACCGCTGGTATATACATCTATTAAGTGAATTTCCATTTTGGAAAAATTCACTTATTACAGCGGGTGTTATGAAAAGACCTAAGTCAGAAATGGCTAACGCAGAAATCCGTTTTATATATATATATATATATATATATATATATATATATATATATATATATATGTATATATATAAAAGTGTCTGCGCGATGACTCTCAAAATAAGCCTCCAATTGTTACGAAATTTGGTGTGTAGGTCAAAAGTCCCAATGGCTTGGATAAGTTCGTCAGTCAGATACATTCGATTTTTGGAAGCCAAAATTTTGGCCAATTTTCGCTAATTTTAGTGGTTTTTTGCAAAATTTGGCCAGATTTCAAAATTTTTTTTGATTTCTTTTTACACTATTGAAAAGAGCGTAAAAAATTGCATAATACAAGCTTTTAAAACATTGTTCTAAATGAACTAGCTTTTGAGAAAAATTAAGAAATTTGTTGAATTTCTTTACAATAAATGCTTCATCTTTTTTATCATTACAATAACAATATTTCTATCTGTTTCATTTTCAAAATAAAAATTAACTAACTTTTCAAAAACACGTCATCACCGATGTTGAAAATTTGTTTCTGTTAGAGAGCTAAACTATTTTAAAAGGATATAAGTTATGTTGTATGATGTCTGCCAGGGTCCGGGAGTACCGAAGCGGCAAAAATAAAACTACACAACCGATTTTGAAAATTTTTTCACCTTTAAAAATTAATTTCTTTTAAATACATATATGCTATAGTGCTATACTATATGAGATCCGCCAGGGTCCTGGGGACCCAAAAGCGCCAAAATTAACTACTCAACCGATTTTGAAAATTTTTTTCACCGTCAGAGAGCTAAACTATTTTAGATGGATACAAGTTGTTATATGAGATCCGCCAGTGTCCAGTTTTTGGAAATTCACTATGTTATGGAGATGCTGCGACAGGGGTATTTTAATATTATATTAGGAGTACTTATATTGTTGGTCAAAAACAAACCTGTCACTCCTTAGAGAAAGGGAAAGAAGATTTATGATCTAGGTACCCTAGATGGCTCCCCTATGTTGTGTACAATATATGCATATATTTTCAGGTTTGTGATAAATAACCATAGACTCACTGTATCAATTTATAAATGAAGCACCCAGATACGACTTATTTAAGAATTCTAATTCAAGCTATTATATTTAGGTTTAATTGTTCAGATTTCCTGTTTGAGTCCTTATTCAACTTATTTAATTGGGTTACTTTTGGAGATGCTTATTCAGGTTATTTATTTGAGTCACATTATTTGGGTTCATCAAATTATCTTCATTTATATGTAAATTTGGAATTAGTATCGTAATTCCTTCTTTTGTGGATGCCGTGCCGGTTGAATGTTCCGTGGAACCACCAACCACGTGCCATCAACTAGTTGTGGAATGGCTTAATTCTGTCAATTGGAAATTCGACCTGAAGTAATCGTACATCGAGAAATTTGGGACTTTTGACTACAACAAGACCCGTGACCGGCTGAAGTGCTCAAGTGAAACAAATTTCTTTTTTATTACTCATGCGGGAGAAGTACTAACTTGGCGCACACATTTCTGTACGCAAAATAACTGTTTGCCCATTGTACTCTTCCCACATACTTTATTGCGTGCGGAAAGTAACTTTCCGCACGCAAATTGACAATAAGACACGCAAAATTTAATCAAAACACGCAAATCCGCCTCTTGATTTTTCATTTAATAAATATTTCATAATTATTTCTATAGAAATCACCAACAAAGTAATTTAAACAATATTTAATTCAGAAAAAAAAAGACGAACACTCAAAAATATTATTTTAAAAAGTAATAAAAATGTCAAAAATAGTAATAATAATAGAAAAAAGGATGTGAAATTCGTAATAAAAAATAGTATGTGCAACTCGTGCGGGATTGTCGATTGCCCACTCAAGTGAATGAGCGCACTCACTACGTTCGTGTGCTCAACTTCGCTTTCGTGGGCAATCGACAATTTCCCGCACTTATTGCACAATATACAATTTTTTATTTATGTAAATAATCCTCCAGGTAACACATTACAAACTATTTTATTTGTTTATCGTGTCGAGTCAGTTATTTCGTGAATGTAATCACATAATATCTTTATACTTATTTTTTTATTTCTTTTATATTGAATTTGTAAAAGATTATGTAAAGGGAATTATCGATCGATCGTAAATCTCACATTTAAAACTATTGTTATATAAATTGCTTTATGTTTTGAAATACCATCAATAAGGCGACTGACTAATGCTTATGATACTTAAAGTTAAAAGATTAATATTATAATACTTTATTTTTTGAAAATAAACAAACATTCAACAATAGTTGTTGATCGAATTATTGTTATCAACCGAAGCAAAACCCCTTTTCAGAGCATCGCTGCCAAAGATTACTTCTTCTTCGAAGCTACGAAGATTCGAGAATCTCGCCCGTCCGACTGAGCTGGCAAATTGAAAGTTTGGGCATTGTTTTTTTTTTTTTTTATTATAGTAATTCATTAATATGGCAGTACCGTACTAACATATTTATCAATTTTTCATCATATGGTATACGTTTTATTTTCAAAAAACGTACGTATACAAATTATGTTCTGCAATAATTATAGTCCTATTTGCTTAAAAATAGACAATACATTATATTCCTTAAATCTCATCCGTTTCACCCCATTACCTGCCTCAAGAAAACTGCCTACAAACTGGCTTTACGCTTTGTCTAGTAGTATAATATAATAGTGTTCATTGGTCTGTACAAATAACCATAATGGTTAGTGGTTACTACAGTAACAAAGATTATCGTATAAATTTCTCACTCTAATTGCACAAAGATATCTCATTCGTGATGTGATATGGGACTTGAAGTGATTCTGATTATGTCCCTCTTTTTGTGAATTTTAGGCTAAATTGCAAATCAAAAGATAGCAACATAATACAAGAGGGATGTAGAAGCCATTTTAATATAATTAACAGGCCGACGAAAGTGTGCAACCGGGATTCGGCACCCAAAAGGAACACGGCCCGGTGCACTAGATCTTATTTTTTACCTATTTATATTTTATCCGGGTGATCGGGATAATTTGTCCCTGGAACCCTTAATTTCTCTCCACAATAAACAGTTTAGTAACAAGATAAAATATGTACCTTCATTTAACGTTACACAACACGAAAAACTGTATTATCAGAAACACACTATACCAAATATGTACATATATTACCTAACTGGTGGTGATTAGATATAATAATTCGCAGTTGCAAATGCTAAATGTATATTGATAACGTACTAACGCATTCACAAAATTATCGGGAAGCATTATACAACAATAATAAATAAGCATTATTTTGTTGAATTGTGCGATACGATATGGTTATTATAACCGTTATTAACAACAATAATACAGGGGATTATTTTAATTACAATGAAGAATTCAATACTAATTACATAATAAAATGCTTTTAATATCGTCATACTTATGGCCAAATAATAATTTATGATTTGCAATGCTGTCTGGACTAGAAGTTAATTACAATGTGTGTAGTTTTGAAAATTAATTTAGTGTGTTTTGTATTTGGATAATCTAAACAATATTTAACTCAAATTAAAAGTAATCGCCAACCGATTAGACAAACGAGACAGCGTATTTTCAATTGTAAAATGCAAATATTTTTTTTAATAATCATGCCAGCAGTTCGGGAGTTCAAAAGCCTTGAGTAAAAAAGTTTTAATACAATATAGAAAAAAAATACCTCTCTCAGTTTGAAAATGTATTTAATATTTTTTAATTTAAATATCTACAGTCTACACTCTACTCGATAATAAAATAATACAATGAAAAACGAATTTTGATAACTTATTTAGGTATTTTTAAATTTGAATACTTTGAATGTTGCTGTAACACTGACTCCTTTTTAGTTGCGCCCCCCTATATAGATGTACTCACTGATTTCAATAAATAATGCTGTTTTTTATAACACCCGGTTCTAAAGTTCAATATTCGAGGGTTGTGTAGTGGGCGTAAAGAGCAGTTTTCATACCATTGTAAAACAAACAACAGTAACTGTGCGTGAAAGTACAACTGTGCGTGAAAGTAGCTAAAACTATGCGAGAAAATAATGATATTCATTTGTCAATGATAATCATATTCAAATTAAACATGGAAACGATCAACAAATTAATAAAAAAAATAAAAATGATCTGCAAATTAATAAAAAAAATTTTTTTTCATATAACATTATAAAATAAAATTAACCCTACTATTTTCTAAAATTGCTTAAAAATAATTAATTTTTTTCTCTTTATTAAACTTTAGAAGCCGTCGTTATAAAAAATTACGTTCGATACGTATACGTAAAGAGAGGTATCTAATAGGCTTAAACTGGAGCACTCGCTAAAGGGACTGACGCATACACAACGAGATCTCGTGCGCTTACCCCCACGAGCCGTCAGGCGAGTGGGGGTATATAGCGCACTCGATCTCGTCATACGTCAGTCCCTTAGACTCGTGCCCCAATTTAAGCCTACTAGAATACCTCTCTTTACGCATATGTATCGAAAATAACTATTTTGTAATTGCTGGTTTTTAGAAATTTACACAATATTTATTTTAGATGAAAAATTATTTTGAAATTATTAAGAAGCCAAGATTTAGGAAATATTGTAATAAGTTGTCATTCAAGAATAAGTACATAAATGTTATAAGAAGCTGTGTCGAGATCATAGATGACTATTGGTATAATTTAAAATAAATCTAAGTAAATAAATTTAAAATTCATTGCTTGTTTCTGAAAGAAAAATATATTTATGGAACAGTATACGAAAATTGGACAATTGTTATAGAATTTCCCTTATATAAATTGATTTCATTTTTTTATTTTTTCCTAGTGTGTGTTTGTGTGTGAATAACAAAGAAAATCATATTACACTATGGCCACACTGCAAAAGTAAATGTGTTACTTCAAGGGCAGACTTATCCTAAGTACTGCCCTGAGCACCGTAAAAAATGCCGCCCCTGGGAAAAAATCACGTCAACTTTGCCCTAAAAACTTCCTTATAACTTTGTAACTTCTTCCTACAAAAAATAAGTAACGACCAAAACAAAAAAAACGCCAAATTGCCACATTGTGTTTCAAATTTTGCCGCCCTCGAGCACTAACGCCGCGTGCCCCTAATGGAAATCCAGCACTGGTTACTCCAATGTGGGACCTACAAATATAAAAAATTAACTACATAACTATACCGTTAAACACAAATTGCACTTCCGGCACTTAGTAAAATATCTCATCACTCTGCCATAAAAAAACACAATAATTGCATCCCACTGTCAAATATATATATATATATATATATATATATATATATATATATATATATATATATATATATATATATATATATATATATATATATATATATATATAGTGTAAACTCTATATAACGAACTTCTATTTAACGAAAAACTCCTTAAAACGTAGAAATTACAAAGGTTTGTTTGGATTACATTATCACTCGTATATTGAAACACTCTTTATAACGTAATAGCCACTCTCAATAGCGAAAAATGCGTCATTTTTCAAGCCAAAAAAAATTTTATTTCACTGACTTTCAAACAAAATAGTGATACAGAGTCGTAAATATTTCGTACGCACAAAGGGATTCTTAGAAATCCGTTTATTTGTTTGTTGTAATTGCCTAGCACATGTTTTTGTCTACTGTACTTCCGTACTACTGTCTTATTGTTGTCTTTACGTTATCATATTCTTAGTTGCTTTCAAACTTTTTAACTGTAAACATGGCGAGTAAAAGAAAGAGTTTATGTATTGACGAAAAAGTGTCATTTAATTCAGTCAAAATTAAAACCACTTACTAAATTCGTAAGTTTTATTCGTAAAATTATATTGTTTTCTTTTACTCTCCATATAACGAAAACTCTTTATAACGTAATAAAATACCCGGTCCCTTCAATTTCGGTATATGGAGTTTACACTATATATATATATATATATATATATATATATATATATATATATATATATATATATACATATATACATACATATATATATATATATATATATACATATATATATATATATATACATATATATATATACATATATATATATACATATATATATATATATATATATATATATATATATATATATATATATATATATATATATATATATATATATATATATATTAAAACTGATCCGGATAAGTGATGGTGGATTGGTGAGTGAAGATTTTACGTTTTTCTTTGAGCAAATATTTTTGGAACTTGTACTACTGATAAGCCTAAAACTTTCAAGATAAATTTCTCCCTTATCTCCAAGTGTTGCACGCTAGGGCTTTGGGGATTTACTACACTAGTGAACCTTTTGAAATACACGGAGAGTCGGCCAAATTGGTGACCCACACAGTGTGACCTCTCCTTGTTATTACTTATTTCACAAATGTAGTTGAAAAAAATAAAATAATAAAAGTAAATGAGAAAAAATCTTTTGTTGCATATTAAATGGAATCTCTATCTGTAACATGTATACATATAAAATTTCAAGGTCATAAGTCCTAAAGATTTGACAAAATTATAAGAATTTCGTGGGTCTTACTACGGAGCTCTAAAAATAATTGAACAAAGAAAAGGATAAATTTTGGTTTTTCCAAAATTATTATTCATATGTTGCTCTACAGATGTTTCACAAACTATGCCGCCGTACCTGTTGACTACGGAACCCTAACTTAATGCAGGTTCAATATGTACTTGACGATTTTTTTCATTAAAATGCAATAAAGGTGAAATAAAACTTGCGTAAAACAAAAATATGAATGATTTGCGAAAAAATTATTTTTTGAAAATTATTTTATATAAAATAATAAATAAATTGTATGTACCATGTATGTATATATTTGTAATCAACTACACCTTCAAAAGCAACAAAACATTGACCACAGGATGCAATTAGTGTGTTTCCCTTTTTGTCTTGGGATGCGTATTATATATACGTCTTCCAACTATACGTATTATCTGAAATTTCTTAATGCATCCCTTTTTAGAAAATTAACAAAAACACTCGCATTTACAAAAATTTTATTTATTCATGCTGTGGTCCTTGTAGTTCGAGGCAGTGTATCGTTGATACACCTGAAACGAGGGAGATACGGCCCTGGATAATGTGTTTTGAACAATTCAACATGAAATTTAGAGTGTTTTAAAATTTTTGTACAATGAACGGAACCACTACATGTACAAATAACCATCTTTAAATGAAATGCGTGTGGTACGCTCTGTCGGATTAGTAACAACTTTTAAGTTTTTATAGATTCACAGATTGGTTCTGATCGTTCAAAGTCCAATTCTAGTTGTTATGTATCCTTTTTTATTGAGGTGCTGATAGTCGTCCGATAAACGGACGAATAAAAAAAAAACTTAGTCGTCCGACTATCGGACGAATAAAATAATTAATCGTCCGATAAATCTAATTCTTCTAGGAATGGTATGCTTACTATTTTATAATTAATAATTACATATTTGAATATAAAATATTACAGACGGAATTAAATTTATAACATTTTAAATGTATTCGTGAAATTTCAAATTTTTAACTAACCTCACCACCTAGTTTTTATATCAAAAATCGAAGTATATTGTCAAAACTAACTAAACTAACCTAACCAAATTTAAAATGTTATAAATTTAATTCCTTCTGTAATATTTTATAATCAAATATGTAATTATTAATTATAAAATAGTAAGCATACCATTCCTAGAAGAATTAGATTTATCGGACGATTAATTTATTTGATTCATCCGATAGTCGGACGACTAGGTTTTTTTTATTCGTCCGTTTATCGGACGACTAGACACTTCGTTTTTATTGTATTAGTACAATATCAGTACAACATAATGTAACAAAGATAGGATACATGTTTGGTGGGCCAAAATTAATCTATTGTACTATACGTTTCTATTTAACAGTAATACCTAAAATAAAAATTCTATTTAAGTAACAAGAACGTGTAGTTCACATTGGTAACACATTTACATTTATAGTGTACATACACTATGGATATGGATAATATGAATTCATCGTATAAAAACTTCTTGTTGGTCGGCCACATATGTATTGTCGTAAAATTGTTAGCTATTGTTACAACATAATACTACAACGAATGAATACGTAGAAAATTGAAAACTAGACAATATTATATATTTCATAAAAATAGGTTCAAATTGATCATAAAAACGTAACGGCATTGTAAAAAGAAATTGCATTCAGTGTATTTCAGAATATTATAAATTTTTTCTTTTTTTTATAGGTAACAATTTGTTTCGTGATTTTTTCATATAAATCTGAAATAAAACCATTTTTTCGAAGTTAAAAAACCAGATTTATATCACGTAATAGTAATCACAACTTTAGCCATAAAATGCATAAATTTTTAATTCTAATGGAAGCGCTGTGAGGAACATTGTTTCCAACGCTCTCGCCATTAATAGTATTTTATGTATTTTAGAATGTACTTAAACAATTTTTGTTTTGTTTTCGATATTCGATTTTTGTTTTCAGTTTTTTGATTTACAACTTAAAGAATAAAATTTAAAATTTCTTACAAGTTGTAAGTATGTTCTATATAAATTACGAATCACTGTTTGAAAATTTTAATCCTAATAATAATAAGGTTGGGCGGGGTTAAAAAGAGACAAAAATCAAATCTTTTCATTTTTCATGTAGAAAATATTTGAATTTTTAGACAAAAAAATACTTTATGATGTTAAATTGTTTATATTTTAAGATTTTGCCTGTTTTTTCACTCAAGCTAATGGCATAAATCTATAAAAAAATAAAGGTCTTGTCTTTTTTTTACCCGCCAACTGGGGTAAAAAAAAGACAGTGGAGGGTAAATAAAAGACAGACCTCTAACTAATAGGATACTGCAAGTACATGATTGGAAGGGTAAAAAATAGACAGCTTGGGTAATTAGTACAACACTTTTTATTTCACAACTCTATTACAAAATTTTTTATAGATATATTTAAATTTTACGTATTTTACCAAAAACTTTAGCTAAGATTAAGCAGTAAGAAAAGTCAGAAAATGTTAACTGATGCAAAAGCTTGACTCACAAGAAATTTCTTTGGACTTTAAATATTAAAAAAATTTTTATTTCACAAACGTACAACTAGCACAAAATTTGTTGTAGCTCATTAAAATACCAAATATGTTAATTTGAGGCTGTCTTTTTTTTTACACCACTTTACATAAAGTAAAAAAATAAAATAATCTATGAATGAGTTAAAAATACTAAATGTGTGTAGTAAAGCATAGTTATACATTATAAAAACATAAATAAATTTTCATGGGTCAAAAATACAAATTTTCGAATGAGCTGAAATTGATATCCATGAAAACCGTCTGCTCACTAACAAAAAAGTTGTTTATTGAAGAATCAGTATTTTTTTAATCCATAAAATATACATAAACATGCCATTATCTAGTTTTAAAATAAAAATCCTTGTCAATAATTTTTAATTTTTCTAAATGTTAACCCCATGTTTTGTCTTTTTTTTTACCCCACTTTTTTCTTTTTTTTTAATATATAAAAAAAATTACAAGCAGTCGGACCATTTAAATAAAACTTTGTACTTTACATTACTAAAGCATGTAGAATAACAAGAAAAAAATACAGCACTCTATCTTATCAGATTTTTTACTTACTGAAAAATTTTATCGTCGCGGAATGAAAGTTTTTCTCTCATGAATAACAGAGGTTTGGGAGAAAATTTTTTTATGTTATAAAGCCCGTTCCAAAAAATAATTTTTTGGCCCAGACAGCTTAAGATACTGATGTATTTTGTTGTAATATTTTTTATTTTTTGAATTTAACACTGTTGAGTTTAATATAAGTATGTCCTTTTTTTACCCCGCTCGAGCAGTGTCTTTTTTTTACCCCGCCCAACCCTATATTTCTTGGTTACGGAATGATGGTTTTCTTTTAAGATATATTTTCGACCAAAAAAGGTACCATCTCTAAAATTAAAACAGTGGGCTATATAAATTTCTTTTAACATAATCTAGAAACAACAGCTGGCTTAATAAAATTTGATATCTGGTGAGTTCAAATATATTATATAGTGATAAAATAAAATCTACCGTGAAAAAACACCGACCTTACCCACGGTCAGGGTCAGTTTATAATTAAATTCAGTTCAGTTCATTAAATTTAGTGGTTTTCCGGAAAAGTCAATCGTTGCTCGACTATAAACAGCCGCCATTTTGAAAATATATTATGGAACCGAAAGATCCTAGTTCCTGCCAAAATGATTGTATCGAGGAATAATTATGCACTTTGATTTATGTCGATATCTTAAATACTTTTTGAGATACATGAGAAACCAAATGTCGAAAAACGTATTTCGAGAAAAAAGTATTTAGGGTTTTTTTTTTTAAATTTTGAATTTTTAAAAATTGAATTATAGTAAAGTGCGTGCACTAAAATGCCCATAACTTTTTGATTTTTCATTTTTTTTAAATAAAATTTTAGGAGAACATTTCTAACATCTTAAGGAACACATTATATTATGAAGAAAAAAATCAATTTCTTTTTTTTAGCGAATCTTGGCTTAATAATTTTATAGTTTATCTTTTTTTGGTTCGACCCCATCCTTATTTACACAATGCCTGTAGAATGTTAACTGTCGCATTTATTTGAGTCAAACAAATATTTTCTTTTTCTGTATAAATGCGTGGTTTTTAAAAATTTTATTTTGTTGTATATAAAGAATGTCATGAATGTGTTTTCATTTTTTTTTCTTTTTTTTTTTTGTTGGAGAAACAGAGGAACTTTACATTACATATTTCCTAAAAAAAAATAAATAAATAAAAGTATATAGATAACATAACAACAGCTTAGCTAAGTAATATTTAAAATCAGTTTAAACAAAGTATTCACATAGTTTCGTAGAAGAAATGTTTTAATATTTATACACGCAAAATAAATTGTTTTATTTATTCATACTGTAATGGTAGAAAATACTAGCACAGTTAGAATATGGCCAAATTGAATATTATTTTGAATTTATACAAAAGGATAATAGTTCCATAACCCACAGTCCGGAAAAATTTTTTTATCTCGCGTGAATATTAATATAATGATATTTAGAATACCAGAGGAAAAATCTCGAAGCCTTAATTATTTTGTCGAATCCTCCCATTTGTCACACTCTCACAGTATCAGATTTCGATTAATAAATAACAAAATAAATTTTCTAAATTTTTAAAAGGGCATTTTCACATTAGAAAGCCGAGTTGTTTAAAAAAAAAAAAACCAGATACTAGCACTTGACTGAAGAAGACTCAATCAAAATTACTTTGATTGTGTTGGTAAGAGTGTATTACTTAGCAAGGACCATAAGTGTTATTTTTGTGGCCTTGGATACAGTTTGAGTCGAAGTTGAAAGCCGAGGGTTCTTAAGCAAAAATAAGGGCCGAGTATGAATAGGTTATTTTTTTAAGCGAAAAAAAGATGAATAAATTGAAAAAAAAAAATAAAATTCATGAACATATAATTTTAATAAAAATGAATAGGTACTAACTATTCCTATACAGAAATCTATTCTCTAATTGACGGTAAACGATTACTTACGTTCCTAGAAAGTAGGGATGTAACGATATCGATTCCGATACCGATATATATCGGCATCGTCAATTAGAATACAACCGATATCACATAGTTCAGAAAGCGAAAAATAGAAAAGTTTTTAACCGCAGGCCTCATACAAAATGATTTGCGTAACAGATTACTGCAAATAATTTGAAAAAAAATTGCTTTCTTAACAAAATTTATCAAAAGTATTTCTTAATTACTGACTTTATTTATTGGTTTATTACTTTGTGTAATAAATATTTTCTTTGAATTTTGATTAAGCATTATTTTTTTACACTTCCCACAAGATCGAGTCTCTGTTAAATATAGGTAAGTTTTATGCATATAAACGTCCGAGGTACATATAATTTGATTTAGTATCTACTGAGGCACCGATATCGGTATCGGTATCGCCGATTATTTACTACAATAATCGCTATCGGTATCGCATCGGCAAAATTATGTATCGTTACATCCCTACTAGAAAGGTAAGTAAACTTTTATGATCTGCTATTTTTTGTAACTATAGTAACCAGAAAACAGAATAGTAAATGTTGCTTACGCGTCAAATTACCTGCTATGTAAACGCCAACCTACTACGATTCAAGTGGTTGGAAAAATCTTTCAAAACAAAGTTGAAATATTTAATTAATTAATAATCACTTTTCATTTTTAAGCCTCAAAGTTTATGTGTTTCCTAAAGAGAATCAAGGGACACATGCACAAGTAACACTGTCGAAAATATTTATCTATTTTTATGATAAATTCGTTAAAAACTAAACTTAAATGTCAAATATTTTCTCCCAGAAGAAGAACTCTGTCTTAATGCGTATTTAACGCCCAGTTCGTGCGAATTTTTTAAAAAATTGAATTAATTTGTTTATCGAGTGTTGTAATACTTTTTAATATTACTGCTATGCCTGTAACACATAAATTTTATAAGCCAGGTAGAGTAGGCACTTCTTATATTATTATAACGATACTGTTGTATCAAAAAGCTACTTTACTAAATTTTCCTCTTTATCTAAGATTAAAATGTTCTAGTTATTTTGCATATTTTACTTCCCTCAATTAGCGTAAACAACCAACACATTTAATCACATATATACAAAAATAATATATACCAAGAAAATATACAATCAAATTACTATTAAAGTATTATTTCTATATTGTTGCGTGTAATTTCAAACAAAACATGCTATTTATTTAACAATGAATATTTAGATTCTTCATTAAATTTATTAAAATTATTACACGAAATTGCTTTTTAAATTCATTTCTTTTTTCTTTTTTTTTTAAATAATATTTTATTTTCACGTCAGTGAAATAATTATAAAGCAAATTCGGGGTTGACGAAAAATATGCATCACTCTTTTTAATTTAAAAACTCCATAACAACGACAAATATTCGATCTAGAATTTATTTAATTTACCTACAACTTATTCCAAATTTATGAAAAAATATTTTTTACTTATTGTTGTTACCTGGCAATTTAATGAAAAAAACTATCAACTAGTAAATACACGACAGCCTAACTGGAGTGTTTTTGGGCTGACAGTTTTTCGAGTTAAAGTTAGAATTTAGAAAACACAAATTTATTCAGAAAGAATATTAAACTCAAGTGTAATACGATAAGACAATTTAACGAATAAAATATGCTAGTATAATTCATACTATAATTTAATATTTCGTTTCTTTTTGAAAACAGTTAAATTTACCAATAACATATGACTAATGAAAAGTTTCCTACCATTTTTTTCGTGGTAAAAATCTATCTTAACTTTTTTTTCATGGTAAATTTGAAAAACTATAATATCCATATGGTTAAATTGTCATAGTTAAACTATTTACAACTTTATTTGGATAAAAAAAAATAATTCTATGTAAACAACTCTAAAATAAATTGTTTTATTTTAATCTAAAAAAAGTCAACAAATGCTGTTAGTAGAATGTGAAAAAAATATACCCATTGAGTTAGAATACATACGGATATGATTCTTACTCAATAATTTATTTGCTTTAATTTGGACTTAAATTTTTCGAGAATGTTTTCTAATACCACAAAACATACTCGATGAAGAATTTCATTTAATGGGGACCATTCTTTCTACTTAACGGGGGGACGGACGGACAGATTTGACGAAGCTATTAGGATTCCATAATTTGGACTACGGAACCCTAGAAAGAACACTTATCAGATGAACAACTTGATGCAATGGTGGTAGTTGTAGTACCCTCCTTTCTCTGTGTTGACGCATATAAAGCATTTGTTTGTAGGCCACATTCGACACATTCATTTCTTTATGAACGCGGCTGGCTTTTACTTGACATTGTTATTAGAATCAAAAGAGTCAAGAAAGTAGCAGATAATTATATTTACAAATTCTAATATAGGTTACATTAAATTTTGAAATTGTCTACCATGATATTATGTTGTAAAAAACAACACGCAATGAAAAAGACCATTCCGCTCAACCGTTAAAAGAATCAAAATTTATTTTGCGATTTTAGTGATCTTTAATCACTATAGCCTGTATTACACTTGGCGAGTTTGCTCGCTATTCACTGACGAATTTGCTCGCTACTAGTAAATTCACTTAGTATAATATTCTTGACTAGTTACTCGCTAGATACTCGCTACTCGCTTTTCTAAAGCAAGTAAAGTTGAACACCAGTCTACTTTACTCACTACTCGCTTCGTATTTTTACCCATTGGCTAATGAAATTGCTTTATGTAATATATTTAACGAGTAAAATCGCTGTATTTGACAGCTCTTTCAAAATGTCAACAGAGACTATTTGTGCAGGATTTGTAATTTCAGCATTAAATATTATTATTGTTACGTAAAAATTTGCAGAAAAAGCAAAAAAATACGATATGTAAATAAAAAATTGGGTTATAAGACGGGAAAAATTTGGTGTTTTATGTTACACAGCGTAGTATTTACGTAAAAAAAGATCACTAATTAAAAAAGAAAATTAATATGTCAGTTTTTTTCCACTTCAAGTTTTTAAAAAGTAAAGAAAATAAAAACTTATAGTAAATTATATAACATATAGATACTACAGTAATGAAATTTTTTTAATAGAATAAGTTTGTAGTAATAATAACAAGCAAGAGAGGAAAAAAAACAAAACATGTAATATTTGCTCCGTTAAATATTAATAACAACAACACGTGTTAGCGAATTTACTAGCTATGTGTGTAATCGGTATTATTGAGCGAGTCGATACGTTTGCACTCGCCAGCGAATTTACTCGCCAAGTGTAATCCAGGCTTATGACTTTACTACGCGGTGGGCCATAATCACTGTGACCTTACTACCCAGTGATCCATAATCACTGTGACCTTACTACCCAGTGATTCATAATCACTGTGACCTTACTACCCAGAGATTCATAATTATTATGACCTTACTACCAAAGTTCCGTCTAGTTGTGTTACCTTGTTGTCAACTAAGTTGTTAGTTTTTGCTACAAACGAAATTGAATGTTGGCAACCAAGTTGTAAACATCATTTTCGTGTATGTTATCGACTTAGTTGGATTATTCCTGTTGCGGTTTTTTTCTATTATTGTATTTGATTTTTATTATATTCTTCGATTGTAATCACGTAATATAGCTTGTTAGTGAACAATAAACAATAAATAATAATAAATTGTTAATCTTTTCTTAAGGCTATCAACATTGGCATCTGTTTCAATTTTTTATAATCATCTAAAAGTTTTGGCCAGGCATTCTTCTTTTTTGGTTTTATCCTTAAAAATACCTGATTTCAGTTTCCACAGCTCGGGCAATTCTCTTAATGTATTAAAAAAATCTACCCAAATTTGTTCTTTTGGTATATTTTGTTCATATTTAATTGAACAAACAAGGAAAAGTAAATAAAAACAAGCGTCCGATCGAAACAGGATTTGCAGCCAAAACCGAAACCGAAACTTATTTAGACATGTTAAAACATGACTGATTTTTGGCCGAAACCGAAACTATGACCGAAATTAGAATTTTTGGCCGAAACTGAAACAAAAACTTCGGTCAGTCACTAACAAAACTGGCCAAACGGCAACGTATAGTAAAAGTAATGAAGTCGTATATCTTGACAGTACAACTTCAAACATACAACTGATGTTTATAAAATTGTTGTCAACCTTCATACAGACGTTACAACAATGTTGTCAACATCAAGCTCCGCCCACCGAATATTCAAAGTTTTTGATTTCATCTCAACCATTGTTTCAACATGAAATGTCAACCATCAACCATTCTACAGACGTCCAACATTGTCGTCAACACAGTAAGTTGACAACAAGGTTTTCAACAACTAAGTTGATCGTCTGTAGGCCCCTTAAGTATTTGATAAAAAATTTTCCAGAATCTTGGGCAACTTAATATAGTAAAACCCATGTGATATGTCAGCCTGCAATTATTTAGCTTCCAAAAGTTAAAAAAAATTCAAAATCGGTTCAGTACTTTTTAGTTTACTTCGGACATACAAACAAATTTTCTGTCTTTATTAATATAGATTTGTTATTTCACTTTATTTTAGAAACTGTAAATAACAGTTGTTCGAGGTAAGTATATTTTTTCATTTTTAATTTTTATTTTAAATGAATGTAAATTCAACTTTTGAAATTAAGTCAACTAGAAGTACTAGACAAAGATGAATTTATCTGATTCCTTGTATTCGTTTTCCTTTATTACTTTCAGCATATCAGAATTTGTAAAACTTTATTGCTAGTCCATTGCCAACTCTTTCTTGATGAAATATACATAGAAATATACCTCATTTCAGATACAATTGATCATGAGTTTTTGTTAAAAAATTAAATAATTCTTATATTCGAAACAAATCAATCTTCTATTCTTTTCTAAAAGCAAACTGCAAATCTAAAATTTACGTAAATGCAATAATGAAAGAGACAAAGCCAAGAAAACGGAAATTATTTAAATTCAAAGTGACGAAGCATGGTTAAATTTAACTGAAATGAACCATACCTACTATACTTTAGTGTTAACAAAAAGTGAACACGACGGTATTTATATGGATTCTTAAATTTTAATCACTTAATAATTTTTTTTTTTAACTTTATTTCAAGCGATTCGTCGCAATTAGTGATAAGTGATTTGATTTTTTTTCTTTCTTATCTCTATATTGTAGTTTTTGATAATAAGTTTATAATTTTTTAGGGCCTATTTATTTAATAGAAAAATTTTCAGGAGAAAACTAAACAAAATTGTGCAGCTGTAAAATTGTGATGGATGTAATTTACTCGAATCAAGTTTTTAACTAGTGGTAAATTTTTATAAAAAATTTCTTCCTATCCCACCTAGAATGCTTCAAATTTACATATTTTTAGTTATAGGATTTGAAAAAAGTATATTTGGTGGAAGTGCTGGATATTTTTCAATTTTTAGTGAATTTTTGAACTGGAAGTCCAATTATTACAACCATTTTCATGACACGACTACAGTGCGGGACTATGACAGAAAGTTTTAAGACCCCTAAAAACCAAAAATAATATTCACTTGAAAAAATTCACTTAATTTTTTTTCTAAACTAGTACAATTAAGAAGGAATGGCTGTACTGGAAAAACATAAATTTGGATAATGTTAACCAATAATTATAGATAGGGAGGTATTAAATATTATTGTACGCGCGCGCCGCTCTATGGTTTTAATGGAATCTAAAATTTTAATATCATTCGCACCTATTCGTCCTTTTTGTATAACAATAGATGGCACATATTGGTAGATTTGTTTACTTAAGGGCAGGGTAAAGTATTAAAATAATTTTTTTTTGCATTTTTTTTTTATTTTTTAACTGAATGCATAATATCTCAAGAATATTGTCTCAAAATTTCAAGTTGATTGGAGCAAAATTGACGAAGTTATAAGCATTTTTGTTTTTACCTGGCAGATGTTTCGCTCTCTATATATATATCTCTCTCTCAGCTATATTATAGAAATTTCAATGGAAGTACTAACGTGTTTATACCTGTACTGTATATTTTGTCAGTGTAGGGTACAAAATTTAGTTTAGCAGTAAGTATTCTATATCAGTTTTAACAAGAATTTTTAAGTGTTCAAAAATTTAAAGCGTTTTCCCCACAGCTCACGTTTTCAAAGTCGGTGCCCCTCATAATTTCGAAACTACAACATCGATCCATTTGAAATTTTGAACACTATTTCTGTACATAATTTACGAGGTAACGCTGGAGAGTTTTTTTCAAATTTATTAATAATTTTTATTTTACAATAACAAATTAGCCAATTTTTTTCGCAAAAATCGTATTTTTTCCGTTCTAAGTGTTCCAAAAAAGTTATGAGGGGCACTGCAATTCTACTTTTTTCCGAGACACGTTCGAATAATTGCTGTCATTACTGTATTTTTTAATATTTCTTCGTGAAAATTTTATAAAATATTCTTCGAATATTATACTTTAATGTACCACTGGTTTTAATAAAGAGATTTTGACTGTGTCGTCATAAAAAAATAACAAAAACATGCCTTTTTTTGTACGAATTAACCTTACCCTCTCCTTAAAAATAACTTAAGTTGGTTACATGTTTTGATTAGTTTGAAAGAAAATATATTCGCTCGTCGTTCTTGCAATAAACCGGCACGTTAGAGTGGCTTACAATAAGCGGTGACGCGTTAGTGTGTCTTTTGATTTGATTTAAAAAAACAGTTAGTTGCTTTTGCTACAGTACAGATGTGTTAAATTTTGAATACAGTGTTCCTTCTCAATAGTTCCGCAAAATGAAACGAGGGGAATAGCTTTTCCAGGAATTGTTGTTCTCCCACCGAATTCCAATTGCTAGCTAGCAAGGTAATAAATTTCTTTATGTCTAAATTCAGAAATTGTAGTTCAATAATTTATGATTGTCAAAATTGAAAATTTTTCCAGGAGCGTCAAAACAAGTACGGAGGTCTAAAAATAATAATGTAACTTAAAAATTTAAATTAATATTTATATAACCATGTAACGAAACTCTAGTGGTTTACGTTTAACATATGTATAGATATGCTGATATGCATAATTGTACTATATGAGTATAATGTACCTGTGTACGGTATTGGACTTACAGTTAGGTATAATTACTTAAAGGTATATCATTTTCATTATAATCATCTATTTAGGTACGCAGTTAACAAGTTTATTTTATTTCTTTTTTATTTATTTTTAAAAATCGAATTATTAATTAAAAAGTATTGACTATTGTGTAACCTTTTTCTTTTACTGATCAAATACGTATCACCTCATAAAATTTTGCAAGAATACGCTCGCATCTCTAAATGTATTTTTCTAATTTAATTTTTATACCTGCATGCATAACACCGATATATGTCACATAATAATTTATGTCTATCTGTTTACATAATGAGGACACTAGGGATTGTAATACCGGTAAACCGGTTTACCGGTAAATTAATAAAAATGCCTTAAAATTTTTACCGGTAAATCGCTGATTTTTTACCGGTAATTCGATAAATTAAAAATAATATATTTGAAAACTTTTATAAGTTCATTTTATTTCATAGAAGTATGATCAAGTTTATTGAACGTAAATGTACACAATCAAATTACCCCTTATTGTGTATCCATAATAAGCTATTCTAGGATACAATAAAATCGCACAATGCAATGGTCAGTTTTAATATATATATATATATATATATATATATATATATATATATATATATATATATATATATATATATATGCAATAAAGCGTCCATTTCGTATTTTTATACTTACATATTATTTACATCAGCTGTACTTCTTCCAAAATAATTAAACATTACGTCAAATGATTACATTGTAAGAAGCGTTAAGTAAATTTTTATTACAGGTAGGTTTATATTATTGATTCATATTTTATGATTGTTTAACAAAATTTAAAATTATTTTTTTCAATAAACAGTAACAATGGGCAGTATTTTTCTATGAAGGAAGCTGTAGATACCTCCAAAGTCCTAAAATCAAACATATAAAATTTTTTTACATAATTTTTATCTTATTTTGTATACTGTATATCAAAGTAGATACAGAAAGGTACGCTACATTTGAGTTCAAAATAAGCTTTTTTTGCGCAGTTCGCCATCTACATCATAATACGTCACATATTTGAATTTTTTGAAAAAGACAACTTACTATTATTTATTATTATATTTATACAGCGTGAGTTTTTTGAGAGTTACCATTTTTATTACAGCCAAACCGTTGATAAGAGCTAAGATCATAAGAGCTATAAAGCTCCTGACTATAGCAATCAGTTGCCCCTGTCGATATCTACAAATCTTATTTGAACGATTTTTCAATTAAATCAACGGTTCGGCTGTAATAAAAATGGCAACTCTCAAAAAACTCATACTGTAAATATATAATTCGCCATCTACGTCATCACGATCTGCGCGTCGGCATATCTTTCTTCATCTACTTTGCAGTATATGATGATCTTAATAAAGTAATTTAATTTTATTAAGGTAATGTAATTTTTTATTTTTTTTCTAATATTTATTCTTATATTTTCCGTGTTTTAAAAAATACCGGTAAATTACCGGTAAACCGGTTTTGCTAAAAAAATTTACCGAATTACCGGTAAATGAAAAAGTCGGTAAATTTACAATCCCTAGAGGACACTAATTGATACATATCAGTGAAACAGTGCAACAGTATAAACAATGCTGATCAGTTAGTCGAATAATGATGTTACAAACTTAAATTGTCTTACTATATTTATTCAATTTAGGTAATTTTTCTTTCATTTAATATAAACAAAACATTTTTAGCTCTTATGAAATAAATATTATAATAGGTGGCAAAGTGGGAACGCTAGAGTCTCAAACTGGGGAAGCGGAACTATTGAGAGCGGAAATATTCAGAATGCCCACTGTATCATATACATATGTAACTAGTAAAATTTGGTGTCATAAATTTGAATTATTATCGGTTTTACGTGCTTAAATACTATTAGTGTAATTCCCACCAAATACTCCCTTTATCCCTATTTTTACACCTTTTCCTTGGTAAAAACATCTTTACTGGAAAGTCGTGGGGACCAGCCGTCATCAACGATTAAAGTAAGAGTGTGACCTTAATTTTTGTTTTATTTTTCGATATCGTTAGATACGGTCCGCGTTCGTTATTTGTTTAATATTTTAGTTAGAATTTTGTACCAGTGTAAACAATCTATATAATAAAAGCGAAATACCACTGACTCATATATCAACAAATCTCCAAAACTATAATACCTCCAAACTGGAAATTTGGGCTGTAGGTCCCTATTGGGTCGTAGGCGCTCGCTAAGAAAGGGTTTTGCAAAATTTTTTGTCTAACCGTCGAAATTACAAAAAACCATAAAATATCAATTTTTTATTACTGTATACAGCAATCTGTGGCCAATTTATCAAAAAATCATGCAAATTCGTTAGTTGCTGAGCATTTGGAGAAAAATAATTTTGGAATTTTTGTAAGAATTTAAAAAATATTTCTATAGATATCACCAATATTATTTTTACCTAGGACTACTATGAAATTACTTATTTACTGTGCAAAATACTATTAATTTGTATTCTATAAAGAAATAAACAACTGAACTGTCCAGTTATCCCAGTTATCATCAGTTGGCACGTCTGCTGTTCTCCGCAAATTCCATACAGATGAAATTTTCATTGAGCCGGTCTCGGTCATCCTGATATTAAAAATGAAATATGGACTTTACTTATCTGTCCTCAGTAGTTTCGAGAAAACGATAGCAGGTATCAAAAAAAAAAAAAAATGATGAAACAAGACTATAGGTAAAATTGGATGCGAATCAAAGAAAAAAAATGATCATAGTTCAAGTTATCCTGTAGGACCTTAGAACCCCCAAGAAAGCCTAAAGTAAACGACTGGACGTATCGTTATCAAATTTTTGGCTCTCCAAAAAAACTCAAAATAAATGGCTGGACGGATCTTGACCATTTTTTTTTCGAATAGTACTAAGATTCTGAAAAAAATGGACATAAGACTAAAATTCCCCCGTAGGCTTTTGCGGACCCAAAAAACCCTTCAAATAAACGATCAGACGACCTTATCCAAATTTTGCTCTAATATTATTGAGATTCCGAAATAAATTAATGTGAATTCAGAAATATTCTCCAAAGCCGTGAGATCTCAAAATGTCTGACAAATTACAGTGCTCTTAAAATTGTCAGTATGAATATCTTAACTATCTACGGTAAGATCTCAAGGTATGAAAATTAGACATGCTATTGAAATACGAATATAGCGAAGAATTTCAGTATATCTGATTTGAAATTAAGGTGAAGTTGGAACGAATCCTCCATGCTATCGAATTAAACAACTCTATACTCTAATTAAGCAACTTATACATATATGCTATAATAATATGAATGTGACTTGAAAATCTGAAAATATGAATAATACTTTAGAGTCGTCGAGCGAGCGAAGTGAAGCACATAAGGAACTGATTTTGTACAAAATTTCAGAATATCAAATTTAAATGAACGTGTGCTCACATTGTCCGTCAGTTACACCAAATAGGGCGCAAATTAAAAAGCTGAAGAAATTTGACAATTTCTACTCAAGTACTGTTTAGATCTCTGTGAAAGATGAAAGTGACGTTAAAATGATTTCCCGGGGCCTTGGTGCCTTGAAGGGCCTAAAATAGAAACAATTCTAAAACTGCTGGTATAGGTACCTATACTAAGTTCTTACGGTGCGGAAATTAGCCATCCTAATAAAATATGAAGATAGTTATTTTAGAGTCATTGGGCGAGCAGGGTCAAGTGCTATAAATAATAGATTTTGGGCAGAATTTTGGAATATATGATTGAATTGACCTATAAACTTAGCTATTATTCAGATAATTTTATGCGAGTGAAACCGCGGGTCGCAGCTAGTTATTGTATATTCGAATGAATGTTCTTGAATGTTTAATTTAAATCATATGTCGATCATTCGATTTTTCAAATTACTTGTAATTCAAAAATACGATTATGCCCATCACCAGAAAAAATTTAACAAACACCCAATAACAATGGTAACAATTACCATGTAAATTCTATAGATCGACATGATATTCGTTTTATGTAATATAGTGCACGTTACATGAAGTGGTTTGAATAGTGTGTTCTAATTTCTAATTCACTTCTATGTATATGTTACGCTCAAAGATCGAAATCGCTCATTGAGCGAAAAAAACGACCATAACGCGCTGTGGCCACTTAAAATCATCCACGACGCAAAATTTGTGTTGTGGCACTTGTAAAAAAAGCCACAACGCGTTGTGGCTAACTCAAAAAGACAACAACGCGAAATTCGCGTCGTGGCTTTCATAAGATTTGACCACAACGCGACGTGCTCATTTAAAAAAGCCACAACGCGTTCTGGACAATTATTTGATGCAATCGGGTATGACGGACAGGTTGTTATTTGTCAACTGGCGCATTGCAACCAAATACCGTTGAATTTGTATTCATTATTGACTGTCATTTCCAAGTGTGAATGAATATCAGTGCGCTAGTCATGGCCAATAAAAGGAATATATTTTATGATAAATTGAATGAGTTTATGAAAACAAATACCGATCGCAGTTTTTTCATTAGTAGCAAACGATACGTATCGTTACTTCAAGAAACAAAAAGAGACTCTCATGCCCATTTGCACCGTATGGTTTAAGTAGTACTTAATTTTAAGTAATTCTTAAAACAACCGATCTTGTTGCACCGTTCGCAAAGATGTTCTTAACAGCAAAAAGTAATTTTTAACTTTAAGCCTTCGATTGTGAATGCTTAAACTGATCTTAAAAGATAAGCAATCGTTTGCACATGCTCACTAGATACCTATGTCCATTTGTATGTTATCACATTTTAGTTAATGAGGTTATGTATTATGTCACATTCATAGAGATACATAGAGAGGCAACTTTAAAAATCGTTTAAAAAGTTAAATAGTCATTAAAGAAAAAGATGACAGCAGTCATTTGTATTTCTAAACTATATTTTGTCTAATGAATGACAAAATACATTTGTTAAAGAAATGCTAATTTTGAGTCAGCAGTAAAAAAAGATAGCATCACCTTAAATGTGTTGTTGTCACACTCTTATCAATTGTTTATATTGGGGTTTCTGTTGTCATAGATCGCATTTGTTTACAACATACTTGCTTCAAAAATAGATACGTAGTTGGCCATCCATGTATATCACTGGTCACATTAAACTACGGATACGTTAAACATCTATTTTATTTTATATACAGTTTTTTGTTCACTTGAATAATAAATAAAAAATGGATCGTGTAAATGAAATATGGGAGGACGATATGGATATATTGGAAATTATAGATTTTGGATTTCCAAGATTGCATTATACCAGATCTAACCATTTCCATGAAATGGATGAATTTAATTTTTTTCGTAGATTTCGGGTAACGAAACAGTGTTGTTTGCAAATTCTGGGTATGATAGAGGAGAGAATTGAATTTGCAAATGATTTGTAAGTTGCATTTATGTCCTTTTATTATATATATATATATCTATATATATATATATATATATATATATATATGCAAATTTTTGCAATATTACAGAAACAATAGTGTATCGCCAATGAACCAGCTGTTACTAGCTTTAAGATTTTATACGTCTGGTGGCCATTTGACCAGTATCGCTGATTTCATTGGCGTTCACACGTCAACGGCTTCACGAATTGTGAAAAGGGTGTCGGAAGCAATAGCAATTCTTCGCCCACAATTTATTAAAATGCCGGAAACTCTAAATATAAAAATTCTATCACCAGGAGGTGAAGATGCGGATGATTTTAAGTGACCACAACGCGTTGTGGTCGTTTTTCTCGCTCACTGAGCGATTTCGATCTTTGAGCGTAACATGTATAATATGATCTTTTTGTTAGCAAAGTGATGTAGTAGTTGGTAGTTCTAGTTAGTATTTAGCAATATTACTAAATATGTACTAGTGAGTTTTATACGCTACGACAAATATATGGAAACATAGGTACATATATCTATGGACAAATGTGGAGCACGTCGTAAATTGCCCATATAGGTATGTATGTCGAAATGAGGAGGGTCGGACATTCATCCATATTATACCCTTTACTTATTTCTGTTTAGTATTTTATCAGTATATAGTACGTACAGGGTGACCGTATTTCATTAGCTATAAAGGTTATGACGTCTAATTGCTCCTTTATACCAATTACGAGATAAAATATATATGTTATAGTCAATCACCGAAGCGCCGGCGCTCCTAGGTTTGCCTAGTCAAACCTCAGGTCTGACATAACGTCTCAGTCAAAGTCCAAACGAATAGCGCTTTTCTGCCTTTGACTAACGAATTTTTGGTTAATTCTAGGATAGACTAATTTGGACGGTCAAACGCCGAAACTCAATTTGATGAAATCGGGATTTGACCAGTCAGACCTAAATTATTTAATTATTAGCTATAATAATAAAAGAATATTTGTAATTTTAATATTTATTGTTCCTATATTTTAGGAATAAATTAACAAATAGTCACAACAAGAAATAAAATTGGTTATTATTATTTTGTATAGGTATGTAATTAATGAAAAAATGAAAAAAATTACTCTTTATTTTTAGAAGGTGATGCGCTATGGCATTTTTAGTTGCACAATACGTTCAATCTTTTACATTTACACAATTTTGATGCGAGTATTTTTTACTACAGTGGCATTTTATAAAACCTTGGCACTCAAGCTTATGTATTATCTCCCTTAGTGAAAGTTGAACGTCGGGCACATCTTCCAGATTAAGAAATTTCTCTTTGCATTTTTGTATCTGATTCTTAGCAAAAAGTGTGTTTATTATTCCGTATTTTGTCCCTACTTTGTATAAAATGAACACTTATACTTATTCAGATTAGATATTTTCTGCACAAACTTAGCTTTCAAAGCTTTTTATCCACGTTTTCAGTCACAGCACAGTTTGATTCACACATATTTAAGCTTACACTCCCGCACATTCAGTGCACAAATACGGAATTACAAATACATTTATTAGAATACCACAAAGAGTTACGCTCGCATGCAAAAACCTGTTTAAACATACAACAAGTGCAGTACAAATCGACATTTGACCGAATGTGTGTTAGTCGCTTCTAGTATAGACTAGGAAAACCCCGAAACAAATTATTTTACTTTCGTCGTTTGACTAAAAAGTTAGATGCTTCTAGGTTTGACTAAAAATACATCAGGCAAAGGCCGAAATAGGAACCTATTTCGGGGTTTGCCGAAAGGCGTTAGCCAAACCTAGGATAAACAAGTCATTCCGCGAAGAGACTGCATATCGACCTTTGACTATAACATATATATATATAATAAAAGCTGACAACACCAGAAACCCCAAATTTTAAGCGCCATGTGATTACAAAGAATCAAAAATTTATTGCCTTAGCGGAGAAACATGGAAAATTTAAAATTATCCTAAATCACGTGACTTACGAAAAAAATTTGTACTTTTGATCCCACATTCTATCCAAGTTTCGACAATTTTCATAAATAGAGTCGGGAAAAAATCGAAAAAAGTCAAAATTGTTTGATTTTTTCAAAATGTTAACAGAAATGTTACCAATAAAAACTTTTAGGTGCATTTATCATTAAAAACATTTAGGTGCTTTAAATATGTTTACAAAAATCTAAAAATATGAAAAGACAAAAAAATGGCAAGTTTTAATACGACAGAAAAAGTAAATTTTTTTTAAATAGCACAATTATTCAAAGTATAACTTTTATAAATTATTCCTGTAGCTATTTCGAAGAATAATTTCTAACATTTTCAACAAATTTAGCAAACTATATCAACCCTACTATCAGGGCTGTCTTTACCCGGGATGCAAGGGGTGTGTGGCACCCAGGCGCTGGGTCTTAGGGGGTGCAAGACGATCGCCGAACAATTGTTACTTGATCCAAAATTAAATGCTGAAGATTTAGACTGTGAATCTGAATTCACCAAAACTGTTCGTCCCACGCCCCCAAATAAGACATTTTAATTACGAAATTGCAAATGAGCGCAGGTTAGACCCAAAAACAAAATTTGAAGTAAATTTTTAACTTCCCATTGGAAGCTATTGTAATGGGTTCGATTTTACAAATCGCTAGTTTGGACATATCTCCACGTTTCAAGGTGACTAGAATCCGAATCCATCGTTTTTAACGTGATGTCTGTGTGTGCGTTCGTTAGTTCGTTCGTGCTTTTTCTTTTGTCTCGCATATTTCGAGAACAAATGATGATATAAACTTCGGATTAATTTCATTAGATGCGTAATTAAAAAATGAAGACCGGATAAAGTTTTCAGCTAATTCGGATTAGTGATTTGTTTTTTTTTTTTTTTTTTTATAATAAATAAAAACTTTTTAAAAAACCGACTTCAAAAAGTAAAAAAATAATACAACAGACGTATTTTGAAGTCAAGCGGGGCGTCTATGAAAAATTGCGATCGGATGTGCTTACAAAATTCACGAATTCTTAAAGATCTACATTTTTTTATACTACGCCCCGCTTGACTTCAAAATACGTCTATTATATTATTTTTTTACTTTTTGAAGTCAGTTTTTTAAAAAAGCTTTTATTTCATACCTTTTAGTGACAATGCTTACCAGCCTTTATAGTGATAATTGCTTAAAAGAAGAAATATTCCAAATTTCATACGTTTAGGTGGAATAGAGTATATTGTCAGAAAATTATTTTTAGGATAGTTGGATCAACAAAAATTAAAAAATATGTTACTATAGTTTTTAAAGTAAATAACTTTTTCTACAATCTTAGTGAAAAGAAGGCTTTTGCGCTCTGTGAAGAGAGCGCAAAATGTGTATTTGCCGAAGACTCTCGTTGCCGAGCAACAAATTACTACTTTTCGCTTTAAAGTGGAAAAGTAATACTTTGTCGCTCGCTCAACGTATATTTAATTACACATCGAGTAAGTGTTGTTTATATTTTCTATGGTAACAAATAAACAGATTCTAAAATTATTATTTTTATGGTAATCAAGTGAAATATTAATTTTATTAAATTTCAAAATAACTATAAAATATTAATTAAAAATAATAAATAACTATAATTAATAAATAATAAGAATAAAAAAAAAATAAAAAATCTATACATATATGATGGAAGTAGGTATATAATAATGACAGTGATTTCTCAAGTACACCTCCAGATATTTCTGAAGCTGCAAGTATCTTTTAAATAAAAAATACCTTTTATAAGATTGTAGAAAAATTTTGTGTGTAATTCGAGCACAAAATGACATTGCCGCTTCATGAGAATAACGTCCCCCGCTTGACGGCGTCGCGCGTCAACATTCTCAATCGAGCGGCAATGTACCATTTTGCTCTCTTAATAGGTACACATATAGCTATTGCAAATTATATAAATTTTGAAATTGCCGTAATTATTCATATTATTAAAGATGGTTAAAAAATTACTCGACCAATGTCAATAAAATTTTTGTGGAATCACCTGGAGAACTTTATCTACTAACCAAAAAAAGAAATTGGCTCAGAAATGTGGGAGAAATCGGTGTACATACATAAAAAAAAAGAAACATACGGGTTGAACTAAGAACCTTCTCATTTTTGAAGTTGGTTAAAAAGCCAAATTAAAAACTTTTTGTAAAATATTTATCGCCTCGTATATCTCGAAAATAAATGATGATATCATTTTTTTAATGAAGAATGGAGTCTCCCACAAGATAAGAAGCCCCCCAGTGTGGCGCAAGGGGCAAAGCCCCTGAAATGAAAAAAAAAATTATTTATGTTCAGTAGTTCTAGTCTTTAAGGACACCCAATGGGAAGTTGACAGTGTGGGTAAACGTGTCCCCACAAATTTTTATTTTTTGCTATTTGACACGGCAATCTTACAATTAAATGAAAGATTCGATTTATTAACAGAACACAACAAGTTTACATTTTTGAAAAACATTGACAGTTGAAGAGCATTGGAGAGAGATTAAAAAAAGCACAATGTCTCAACCTAGAACAAAAGTTAACATATGAAAATAGATCGGGAAGATCTAATTGAGGAGCTGGGTGGAAAATGGGCGTAAGTACAGAAATACCGTTTTGAGAAAAGATCATTTCAAAGTTTGGGTGCCTAGTATGAAGCTGAAGACTGAAAAACTGGTAATTGTCGTGTTATACAATTGGTAGCACTAATAATACACTATGCATTAAGATTAAAAAAACAGTAAATATCGGTTGTTATTGCATAATTTTTTGAATTTTTCCGAAGTATGACTTACGCCCTTTTTGCAAATAAAATTTTGATTGAACAAAAACATAAGTTCTGTTTCCTTTTTCTGAAATTCTAATTAAACTTTGTCAGCACATTTATTAAATTCTAAACCAAAACGTTTGATTCATGTTAATTTCATGAATATTTATATGTATACTTGTACAGTGTCCGCCTGAAAGTTGGTTATATGTGGAAAACTATTTTATATCAAATTTTTCAGAAAATTTGATTCTTGATAAAAGTTAGTACTTGGTCTTAGGCTAAAAAAGCACCCACAGAAATTTGGATATATCTGGTTGTATCGAGGGTGGGCTTAAAAATGTAAATATGGCTTAAGAGTAAAGTACACACACCGGCAGAATTAGCGGAACACACACAATATCTGTAAAAATCAACCAAACCATTTAATTTCAAGAAAATATTAATCTTATTTAATTATTCACTTAAAATTACATGTTCACAAGTCGATATACCTTTATTTTCGGTAGCAAAACAAGTAACAATATAAACTGGCAAATTTTTGGAATCTTATGTCGTCTAAGAATAATTTAAGTTAAAGATTATTTAACAAATAGAAAATGAAACACAGCGTTTTAATCCTGCCTGGTTCCTTCTGTGCTCTTTTCAAAGCTTCCATTCGTTTTTGTATACTCAGAATGATGTTATCTATAGTTTCCTGGGGCAGTCTTTGCCATTCTTCAATTACTGCAGTTTGAAGCTCCACCACATTGAGAAGAAACGGCATTTGAATTCGAAAGTGACAGACCTCTTAAAAAGAATTGCATCAATAATAAATAAAAACAATTCTATGGAAAGTCAATTGATTCGTTACTTCTATATTATTTTAAGTTAAAAATAAAAAAAATGCCAACTTTGTTTAATAAATAGGTTTATATATTTTTTTTTATGTTCCGCTAATTATGCCGGTGTGTGTACTATAATTAATGAAAATATAAGAAAATATAATTTGAAAAAGTTGTTTAGAAGTGAAAGTTAATTCAAAATACAGAATCACAGCTAACTGCCCCAAAAAATAAATTTAGATTTTTTCTTTTTTTTTCTGTATCATACTGTACATCATAGGACCAGAAATATCTTTTAAAGGCTATTATGTGTCATGTACTGTAAAAATTCATTCTTAGTTGTGAGTTACTAATTATATATTTAATTTTTTGCAAACATGGCTTATACGCTTCAAATTATTATCATAGCGTAGGGGCATTAATTGATTTCTGGTCGTTGTAAAAATTTGTTTACTATAAGTAGACACTCTAAAGAGCGAGAAAAAAGGGCGTAAAGCGACTTACGCCCTTTTTCCACCCAGCTCCTCAATTAATGAGTTAGAATTGCCGCTTTTATTTTTTAAAATAAAGACAACACAAGACACTCAACGTATTAAATTATATTTATTCCAATAATTTAATGTCCGTGTTTCGGGTTTCCTAATGTCTCAACATCTTTATGTATACATTTAACACTTCCTGTGACAGTAGTAGAAGGCGATAGATTCTTTTCAAAACTGAAATTAATAAAAACTATTTACGATCAAGCATGAACCAAGATAGATTGACAAATTTGACCATAACAAGTATCGAATCGAAAGTACATAGATTTCAAAACAGATGATTATCATTAGAAAGTTTGCTAAGTTATAAGCCAGAAAAATTGAATTTCGGTGTTTCAAAATGTACCTAATTTTATTGTAGATAAGTATTAAATAAAAAAAAAATTAAATTCTATTTTTTTGTCGGAAGGGAGAACGGAGGTTAATTTTCGCACCCGGCGCCCAATATGGTTAGGACGGCACTGCCTACTGTTACAGTTAGTAAAAAAATTGTATATTTCTTAACCGCTTAAAACCTCAAATTTTTTCAAACCAAGCATCATTTTAGCGAATTTCGAAAACTCGAAATTCAGCTATTACAGCCGTTCTCATGACGCAATCTGAGGCCGAGACTATAACAGAAATATGTTTTGAGGTCCCTAGAATACGCAAATGATATTCACTAAAATTTATATATATATATATATATATATATATATATATATATATATATATATATATATATATATATATATAACTCTGGAACGAAATGTCTAATGCTTATGAAATTTTGTGTGCGAACTGGATTCTGAATTGGCTCGGCTAAGTTCGTTAGCCAGACACGTTGGATGCCCAGAAGTAGGTTTTCTGGCCATTTTTTATCATTCGATCCTATCATAAGACTGATCGATTTTTACATCGTTGAAAAGGAAAAAAAATTTATGAAGAAAATGTTCTTATAATTTTCTTTCTATGTTAAGTAGTTTTCGAGAAAATCATAATTTTTACCTTTTGCCTTATTTTGCTCTCTTTGTCATTGTAATAAGTAATTTATATTTCTGTCTCAGTTGCTTATAACATATACAAAAATTTAATTTTTTTACGTAAAACAGACGGTAGTTATTCAAAATCTATGTATTATAAATACCGTATCTCTGCCTCATTTTTTTAAATTAAAATTAACCAGATATTTTAAGCATATGTAATGAAGATTTTTTTTATTTTTTTTATTGAATTTTAAATGAACAAGATAATGAAGGTAATGTCATGATATAATATTATTAAATGTTATAGAAAAATAACATAATAATAATATTTATATGCCAGTAAAAAAAATTTTAAAGAACTGGATCGATTTTGAAAATTTAACTATTAACCAATAATGTTAGAAAGCTAAACAATTTTAAATGGATTTAAGGTATCTTATATGAGATCCATTAGGCTATTGGAGACCTAAAAATGCCAAAAATTAACTACTGAATCGATTTTGAAAATTTTTTCACTGTTAGTAAGCTAAAATATTTGAATTAGTTAAATTATTAAATGATGTTCGCAAGACCCTCACGGACTGCTATAAGTTATATGACCCGCCAGGGTCCATTTATCCCATAAATGTAAACTAGCCGACCAGTTTTGAAAATTTTTTCACTGTCGAAGATCTAAGCTATTTTAGACAGATATAGATTACGTAATGTAAGGTCCGCCAGGGTCCATGGGACCCAAAAGTGTCAAAACTAAACTAAACGACCGATTTTGAAAATTTTTTCACTATTAGAGAACCAAACTATTTTAAAAAGATATAGATTACCTTATGCAAGGTCCGCTAAGGTCCAATGGATTTAGAAGTGTCAAAAATAAAATAAGTGACCGATTTTGAAAATTTTTTCATTGTCAAAGAGCTAAGCTATTTTAGGTAGATATAGAATACGTAATGTAAGGTCCGCCAGGGACCATTGGACCCAAAAGTGCCAACAATAAACTAACCGATCGATTTTGAAAATTTTTTCACTGTTAGAGAGCTAAACTATTTTAGATAGATATAGATTATCTTATGTAAGGTCCGCTAGGGTCCATTGGATCTAAAAGTGTCAAAAATACAATAACCGACTGATTTTGAAAATTTTTTCACTATTACAGAGGTAAACTATTTTAGACGGATTTAGCTTGTATGTTGTATGAGATCGGCCAGAGTCTTCGGATCTTTTAAGCGCCAAAAATAAACTAACCGACCGATTTGAAAATTTTTTCGCTGTTAGAGAGCTATACTATTTTAGATAGATATAGATTACGTTATGTAAGGTCCGATAGAGTCCATGGGACCCAGAAGTGTCGAAAATAAAATAACTGACTACTGTTAGAAAGATACAATATCATATATATATACAGGGTGTAAAGTAAATAACTCTCTTCCTTTTAACAGATGGTTTATCTCGGTGTATAATTGCCGAAGACATAAATTTTTTTTCGGAATTCGCTATCTGAAAAAATCGCATCCCAGCCAACTCATCGTTTAATACAAATTTCCCTGAATACGCCTCTGACCAAACTAAAATTATTCGCACCCTGTATAATAAAAATTTTTTTTAAAAATAAACAAAAAAATTTTTTTTATTTTACTATAATATGTAAACTTGTGTTCACTGTCGAACTTATAAGTACTATATTGTACACAGAAAAGCGAACAGTTTTTCATAAATTTTGATTAAAATAAGTTTATGAATTATTTTTTTAGTTTTTAAAATTTTTTAGTTTTTTATATCACAGTGCATTATGAATACTGCAAAAACCATAACTCTGATATCAATATTTGCATTGCACATTATTAATTTAGTAACAAATTACATTAAAAACTACACTTATAAATTACCAAACAAATAAAAAGAGAACAGAACAGAACAATGAAAAAAATACACAAGAAAAATTTCCATGAGTTGTAATTTTTCAAAAATTAAAAACATTTTCTTTTAACTATCATAAAACATGAATTTCTAATTGTTGATACATTGGTACACAACTTCTTCACTATCTATAAAAACTAAATACCCGTTTTATGTATTGGTATGTACATATGTCAAATCTGTACAATGTGTTCCATATTCGATAGTTTTGCAGCTAAAGTACATAAGAGAAAAACAGAAATTAATAACAATGTTTGATAACGACTTATTTTTTCTTCTCTCAATTTTCTCACTAAGATCAAAAATTAATTTTTAAACGATTTTAAATATAATCTATTTCACTTAAATTTAAACATTAGTCATCACTTACGAGTTTGAGTAATTCCCGTTTTCTTAGCTTTATCTCTTTCATTGTTTCAAATGCGTAAATTTTAAATTTGCAGTTTGTTTTTAGAAAAGAATAGAAGATTGATTTGTTTCGAATATAAGAATTATTTAATTTTTTAACGACAACTCATGATCAATTGTATTTGAAAAGGGGTATAGTTAAAAGTTTGTAAAGAAAAACAGATGTGACGAAAGGCCAATTATATTACAAACAAAAATGTATTTCAATTATCTAAAAGAAAATTTTTTATTCATAATTGAGTAACTTTAGAGGAAAACTCTAACGGAAAATGCGAAAGTATCTGCATCAGTTATCATTATCGTAAAATTTTAAATGTCCACATGCAAGTCACCGCTATAAATTTTTTACCAAATTTATTCTTTTATTTCAGCAACACTTTGAAGTACCAATTTACCTGCAACCCGACCTAAGCGAACTCAAGTTTCAGTAGACAAACAGACATCGCATACTTACAAACACACAGACATCCATATCATCGTCACACGCTTAGACAAAAATTTTTTAAATAAATAAACAACTATAGCATTGATAGCACACACATACAATCTCCATATTCATATACAACACTTATTAAAAGAGTTGTCCAAGTGCGTTTTATACACACATTAAGCAAGGCTTCTGATTTATTTGCATTTTTGTAGTTTCCGAATAAAATAGGTGGCATTATATTATTTTGTACAGTTTACTATGAAAATAAATAAATATATTCGACAATCACAATGTTATTTCTGTTTGTGTTATTTAAGGGTCAATTAAGTGGTAATTTGATTCCTTACAAATCACATAGACTTTGAAACACAATATTTCTGAAACGAGATGTAAAGAATAAAAGTTGTTAAAAGAACTTTAAAAGATTTTTCTAATGATAATCTGCAAACAGTATACGTAGAATTATTTTTCAACATTTCTCTTAATAATTTTGATTTGAATTTTTGGAAATGTTAACAAATATCAGAATATACTTTAACGTAAAACTGACGGTTAGTTGAGATATCTATCTGTAGCATGTATTATATTTGCAAAATTTCGTGTTCCAAAGGCGTAAAATTTCTGAAAATGTTACAACCCAGTCACATTAAAAAATTACAAACAGCTTCTAGAGTTCTTCGGAACCCTAAAAAAAAAGACTGAAATATGTAATACATATGTATGTGTGTGAGTGTTACTGTGTGTATGTCCATATACATATTGATATTATATTCTATTTGCACATAATATGTACACAAAACTTATAGCCGGAGAGCCCACCGTATGCAAAACGTATGTATAAGATAGATGAACGATTTTTTGTCAGTAGCGCTAAAGGGAGCTTTCTTTAGAATTACAAAATTTTGCCCGCATGATAAAAATATGATGTCAGTTCCGGTTATGGGTTTGTCATGTCATCAAATACATTGATAATATTTACACCAAAACGAAGGTTTCGAAATCCAAAATAAAAAGATTGAGTGCTGCCAGGCCTTAGTAATTCGCAACAATGAGGCTGTTTTCACTGAAAAAAAAAAACCTTTCAATGAAGGCAGCCATATTTTTACGAATTTTTAAGATCTGGCAGCTTTCATTTTTGTGTAAATATCATCAATGTATTTGATGACGTAACAAAACCATAACCGGAAGTGACGTCATATTTTTATTATGCGGGCAAAATTTAGGTCTGGGGTAGTACTACTTAGAGTCCCTATAATAAATAGAGTCGTGACATGTCATCCATTTTGTATCCAAAACAGAGCGGGAAGCTTCAAAATTAATTATCACATGTTTGCGTAAATATTTTTGAGTACATAATTATTGTTAATAAGTTATGAATTAATGAACAATTAAAAATTTTTAATTTAATTATTCTTTCTAAGTTAAACTAAATGGTTTTTGTTAACATTTAATTTATTTCCAATGTATTTTACGAAAACATTGGATACAAAATGCCGGAACCAATCAGCGTTCAGCACACATGTCACGGCTCTATTTATTATAGGGACTCTAGTACTACCTACAAAAAATACATAGGTATCTTATCATAGGTTTTGCATACGGTGGGCTCTTGGACCATTAGTTATTTTTAGGGCCCGAAGGGACCCTATTAATTTATTTGTGTGACCAAAGGAATATTATTAGCATTATTATTATTAATGTGTGAAATACCAATGACGGCGAAATGATGTGGGGTCGAAAAGCCGAAAAATAATAGCCAAAAAAGAAAACTATTAATGGAATTTATTATCTCAGATCGACATTTTATAGTTCAGATTGTCATATTAACGGCTAATTTTAATATTTCAATCTAAAAATACTGAAAAATAAGCTGATAATAATCAACACCCCAGTAAAAAAAAATTTCCACGCTCTTTATGATATTATATATATGTATCTTTTATTTCTTTTTATATAAATCCGTTGTATATATTTGCTACTTGCTTGCACGGTACATACGTAAACAACGCTTTAGCTTATACCAACATGACAAATATGAAATAAGAAATAGTACTATATATGACAAGTTTTAACCGTTTTCCATTTATAAAACACAAACAACATTGTGAATTTATTTTTTCACATTAAACTATTTTTTTTTTAAAACTAACGTTTTAATTGCTTTTAAATGCAATTAAAAGGTTAGTTTTGCATAAAATTTAAAAAATTAGTTTTTTGTGAAGAAACAAATACATTGTGTTACACAGTGTTGTTTGTGTTTCCTTAATGGAACGTGGCCATTATATATCTTATGTATCTAACCATTTTGATGTATAATTAAATGTCAAAATGAAGTGACACTGCAATTGTATATATAAATATAAATTATTGCTGTATAATATTTTTAAGGTAAGATAAATTTACTCTGATATTAATGTATTTTAAGATTTAAATGTTTTTGCTTTTTTACAGAATATGTACTTAGACAACTGTGTCTGGCACAACGGAATGGTATAAGAATGGTTTAATCCTGACGACCCAGATGGATATTCACACATATTACTATCACGATTTACATAAATAACAATTTTATTTAAGTTGAGAGAAATGGATGATAGATCAATGATGTTTTGGGAGCGATTTACTTCAATAAAGTTATCGATCCTGTTATTTTAAAAGGACGACAGGATTCGAAAAAATACGCAGGCACTCTTTTTCAACAAGAAGTAGAAATAAATGAGGTTTTACAGGGCGGAGAGTGGATATTTTAGACAGCAGGATAATGTCTGAATTCACAATTCTACGTGTGTACAGGAATTGTTTAAACAAAGAAACTGATCTGTTTTACACGATCAGCCAGATCACCTGATATCAACATCATCGAAAATGTATCGAACTATTCGTCCCGTAAAGTATACGACGGCGGGAAACAATATAATTTCAAAAAAAATTGAAAGAAAATATTAGACGTAACTGATGCCAAATACCACTGGAATATGCAAGGAATTTATATGAGAATATTCCAACAAAAATTTCACAAATAGTGGAAAATAAAGGAGCCTTAACCAGTCAATAATTATTAAAATTATACTTAATTTTTGAAAAGTGAGGCTATATTATTATGGGACAAAAAATTATATTAATTTTATATGTTTTTGATATAACTTTTGTGATTTGTTTGTGCGTTTATTTTATTAAAACAAATACTGCATATTTTTATTTACACAATAAAATATTTTCGAAATATACGACTAACGTATTATTGGCTAACCTGTTTCTCTAAAATATTGTAAGTGAAATATAAAAATTCTTAGTGAGGCTATATTATGAGACGGACTGTATAAATGAAACAATAAAAAGATATTTCGTCAACTCATTTATTGAACGGAACAACGAATAACATTGTTCAAATTATCGTGAATTTAAAACTGAAAATACTACTACGAATGTTTATATAAATAAATGTCAAAACTAGGGATGAGCATCGATGATCGATGTTTTCAAAACATCGATGTTTTGTTATGGATGTTTGATGTTTTTGACATCGATGGCAAGTCGTCGATGTTTTTCGTACATTGATAGTAAATCGTCGATGTTTTTATATAATATACTGTTGGTAATATGAACTTTAATAGAAAGAACGAAAATATAACATTGCGAGCTGTAACAACGATAAAAACACTCATTTTTATTCTTATTCCCAATTTACAGTTGAAAATAGTTTATAGTAGTTTTTTTCTGTATTTGTACTTTGAAGATTGATGTTTAAATACTACAAAACATCCATGTTTGCGACCGCAAAACATCGATGTTTCGAGATCGATGTTTTTGATATATCGATGGCTTACAGTCGATGTTAACATCGATGGTAAACATCGATGTTTTCTTATCGATGCTCATCCCTAGTCAAAACTGACAGAGGCATAAATCGATATTGAACTGTCAAAATTTGAGTTCTATACGGGTAATACTAGATTGCTCGTGCTCGCTCATAGAGTTACAAATGTAAATATAAATATAGTCTAGACCCCAGAGTACAGAGGTATAGCAACTATCTCTTTTCTGTAATCACGAGTGTGTACTTCTGTGCTCATTAGGCTTCTTAGTTGTCAGTTTGTCAGTAGCAGTCGATGATTGTAGATCAACCACATGATAATGGACTTGATTGTTACATCCCCTAGTACATGCGTGTGGTGTCATAGCTATGTATGCAATAGCTGAACAACGTGACCGCCCCTACTATCGGCGTTACTCACACAAATACACAAAATCGCACTAATACAATGTAAACCCAGTGCACGTATACAACATATTGTCTATCTCTTACATGTTACACTGGTTCCAGTAGTGTAGGGATAGATATGTTGTCTCTATTACTCTATGATCTAGACTCTAGAGTATATGAGGTACGCTACGCACACATAATTGACCGTGTTCCATTAGCAAACACAAACGGCACTGTGTAACACAGTGCATTTAGGGGAAAAGAAATGCCAAACAAGTTTTTGTGATTTTTGTACTTTCTTTTTTCACAAAAAAACTAATTTTTTTTAATTTTATTGCGAAACTAACCTTTTATCTGCTTTTAATTAAATTATACGTGTAATTGGGAATCTCAAAAAGCAGATTGAATCTTTTTAAAATCTAGTAACTTTGTCTATGCTGCCCTCTGCAGAAACAAAATAAAAGTTGATGTTCCATTAGTGAAAAAAGTAGACACAATGTAACACAGTGTCACGCACAGTGTAAAATTTTTGCTAATGGAATGCGGTCAATGTTTCAGTATCGTACGGGACACACAATGAATGAAATAAGAAATAAAAAAAATAAGAGATAATGGGTGTTCGCTATCGAGTGACATTGAAGGGAACTTTAACTAAACTGCTCATAGGTATATGTACACCAGAACTTAAAGTGTGACATAGTTCGAATACCCACATGAAATACACACTTATCGAAACACACGTTGGCGACTCGCAAAAATTTATACCTATTATAAAAATGTCATTTAATTAGAATCAGTGTTGGCACTACTTTAATTTATTATTAGTTAACTAAACTTCGTAGTCGATTGATTTACTCGCTATTGAAACGAATATGTTGTAGAACAGTAAAAAATAAGCGACACATATTTTTTATACCTGCGGAAAAACGGTTGGAACGAGTGAAATCGCTCTTTAAAAATTAGGGTGAAAATTGAATTTTTCAAATATGTGAGCCGTTGATTTTGAAAGTGGGGCAAGTCCATATTTTGCTATTGCGAGATATTTAAGGGTTTGCGTTCAATAAATTTAAAAATATTGGTAAGTGTTAATAGACATACTTTTTGTATTTTGTGGTCTTAGATAATGCAAGTTTATGATCCAATAGTGTTTATAATGCTGGCTAAAAAAAAAGGTTTTATTATAACTAAATGGACTTGCCCCACTTTCAAAATTAATGAATTATTGTAATCGTTAATTTAAAAGGATAATATTTGAGTTTTATCATTTAAAAATAAAAACTTTTCATACGACAGTTCAACTTTAGAAGCACGTACTATGACATTATTACCCCCTGCCAGTGCCTTAGCAGTAGAAATGAGTGTTTGAAAATAAGTATGTACTTTAAAAAGGCGACTCACCCCCTTTGCAGAGTTGCTTAAAATTAATTTTAAAAATTTATTCTAATTGTTTTAAACTATATAATTTGGAAATGCATAGAAACAAGCATTTCTAAATTACACTGTTGATGTTTATGGATATTGGACGTTTGAATTAGGCGCGTTGGGTATAGCAACTATAAAGTAGTTGTTATACTCTATACGCTTGTAACATATTTTATGATTAAAGTTTCTATGTTTGATTTATTTAATATTTCTGAGAATTTTAATTTTATTTAAAATAGAAAAAGAAAGTGACTTTACAAATCGATTTCTCTTTTCAGGTAACTAAAATTTTATTGTAATTCTCTATCAGTTTGTTAATTTATATTGATTTGTTAAATAAAATCTCTTTTCAGAGCAAATTCGATTTTAGTCTACATTTATTGTGAGAAACCATCTTAAAACTATTTCCCTTGAAGAAGTTTTTAATTACTCAAATAGTACGATTATGTCGACACAGTCACCCCGTTAACTACCCCTGGATTTAATATTAGGAAATTGAGTAAAAACAGGTCGATTAGATTTTTTTACGTACACTTGAAATTTGTAAATAAAACTTTATTATATTTTATTTTTTACCTCTTTTCTAAAAATTAACCCCTCAAATTTTAGCCCTATACTACCCCTGTTGATGTAATGTAAACAAATTACATATCAATAGATAGCTTTATAAAAAAGAGCAATCTCGCCAATTTATTTAAGAAATGCTTGTTTCTATTTCTTACCGTTTTCGAGATATTTGAAAAATTAAATTTTCACCCCAATTTTTGAAGGACGATTTCACCCCTTCAAACCGCTTTTCCGCAGATAAAAAAAGCAAGTGTTACTTATTTTTTAGTATTCTACAACATATCTAAGTTTTATCAAAATCAATAGGTCCAGTTTCGGAAATTTTACTTGTAAGATGGACTTGCACCACTATCAAAATAAACATATTTACAATACTGTTAAGAGCTAAAACTTCAATCTTTCAAATATTAGGCTTCTGAATTTTTTTGACTATAAATTGTTGATAGATGAAAAGATCATACTAAGTCTTATCTATAACTACCATTATCTCCATTTTTTTCAAAAATGGACTTGCCCCACTTTCATAATAAACGGCTCATATAACTGAGGGCCCTAACTTAATGCGTGTCAACCACGCACTTGACGAATTTTTTAAAAAAGATATTTTCAAGTTATTTATTAGGTACCTGTCATTTGGATATTTATACATATACTGTTCTGAAAATTTATTATTTATTAAAAACACTAGTAACCTATTTATACATATTTGTCACATGGATACGACTGATATTATCATTTTATCAATAATAAAACAGTACATTTTTCACTTCGAAAATAACCATATTTTCAACAATAGAAGTACTGGATTTTCTTTAATTCAAAGTATTAAAATTAAAAGTATTTGTATGTGCATGAATAATAAACCGATTGTATATTTTAGAAATGTTTTAAATTTAATTGTTGTGTCATAATTCGTAAAAAACTAAATTTTATAGTGAAAAAAATATTTTCATGTCACCAGTCCCATGATTAGAAAAGCGCCCTTAACCATTAAACCATCTTTATTCTGAGGGGTGTTTAGTTTTAATTTTGTTCTGAACTACGCCAATGTTAGAGGCAGCCCTGAATGTGTTAAATGTGTCAAAGAATTGGATTAAAGTTGACAGTCAGTGATTACTAAAATCGATTGCAGGTGTTTGTTAAATTTCCAAATAATTTAATGAGATTTGACGAAATCCATCTTTTTGAAATATGACGTAGATTGTTTCATTAAAAATCATGTTCAAATTTTTATGGACACTGCTGTATAGCTATTTTAAAAAGATTCCGTAAACAAGCAGGTAAAAATATTTTGTTGACAAAAAAATTTACGTTCCAAAAAGCAAAGGAAAAAAATGATAAGTAATCAGAGCCTGATTAAGTTTTTTTTTCTAGGGGCCATTTTTTAACACGTTTTTGACAATCGAAAATTTCTGAAATGAAACTTGATCGGTACAATTTAACTAGCAAAACTTAATTAGTAAATTGAGACCTTTCTCCCCTATTTTTTCGGAGAGTTATATATTTTACACCCTGTATATATATATATATATATATATATATATATATATATATATATATATATATATATATATATATATATATATATATATATATATATATATATATATATATATATAAATGAGGTCCGAAACACCAAAAACAGATCCGGAAACACCAGAAATAAGAACTTATTTTAGGTGGATAGCACTATGTTGCACAAAGTCCGTTCGGGGTCTTGGGTCCAAATATACCAAAAATAAATTACCCAATCGATTTTGAAAATTTTTTCACCATCAGAAAGTTAAACTATTTGGATATATGCGCCAAGTGCCTTATGCGAAAAAGCGCCAAAAATTAACTACTCAACTGATTTTAAAAACCTTTTCACTCTTAAGAAGCTGAATTATTTTAAATGGGTACAGGTCTTAGATGAAATCCACCAGTGCCCAATATTTGGAAATTCGTTAAGTTATGCAGATGCTGCGACAGGGGTATTTTTTAATAGCATTACAACATTTATTTGCTTTATACGTATGTACAGTCAATCATAAAAAAGAATCAATTACTCATCCAACCGTCTACTCTAGTCACACATTTTAGTAACACCTAGTTCATCACTTTTAATAAATAACTGTACCATATCTATTGGCTGTATACATATGTATATTGGTCGGTTGTATCGTTGATATGTGAAAGTTTTGTAGATGGGTCGGGTTGGTTATATTTATATACGAATTTCAATCAATCATATAAATTGTCAGGAAATCAAGTTTTCGAAATACAAAATATTTTTTTGTATGTGATCATTTAATAAAAAATATGTCAATAGCTCCGCAAATATTATATACAACTGACTGAAATAGATATGTAGTCGCAGTAGTTATAATATCCAAACAGATATAATAATTTATATCAAAATTTAAACGAATGTAAAAATATAAGAAAAATATATTTATTTATTTTTTTTTTCTGACAATTTATTTTTTGTATTTTTCATTTATAAAAGTAGTTATGGAAAAGACATTTAAAAAATATTGTTACGTAAAAATATTTCTGATTATATTAGTTATGTTTAAGGTGGTGTTCCTAATCTTTCTGTTGGTATTTCTAATCTTTCTGTTTTTTTAAAAATATTTCTCTAATGTTTAAGAAAGTGTCGATATTAATCTAAATTACATGGTCGACCAAATGGTCGGAGAACGACAATTTAGAAAACTATTAATCATCACAACATGTGTCACAAGAATTTTCGGAAAAAAGATTGAATTAGGAATACGGTGGTTTTAGGAAAATATGTTGAACCTACTTTTTACTGTAATAATTAACATAATTTAAGCTTCAACATTCATCAAAGTTTAAAGCAGAATGATTGATTTCCAATTCACTCGTGACGTCAAATATCCGCACAATTGGACACCGAGTGTCTTTTATACAATATTTTTTTAATTAAATTATGTTAAATTACCATAGATTTTGTTAAGATATTTTTACCAGGTAGCAGTAAATAACTTATTGAGTCAGCATTTGAAGAAATATAAATGAATATATTGAAGATTAAAGAACATAAAACAGATTAAATATTACATAGAAAATATTTGTGACATGTGCGTAACTTGAACACAGAAAAAAAAAGAGAGTAGACAGTACTACTCTAAACAAAATTAGAAAAAAGAATATATTCTTATACTTGACTAACGTGACGTAACGAATTTGGCGGAAAGATTTAAATCTAACACCTCCCTCTCAAATCGTACGTCACTGAAACATAATATTTTTCAGTCCTAAATTATTAGTACAGAGTTCGTGATTAACACGAGGTAATGGCTTTGTTAAAACATCAGCCACCATTTCTTGCGTTGGAATGTGTTGCACGTCCACCAGTCCATCCTTGATTGTACTTCTGATATGATGAAACCTTATATCAATGTGCTTAGTACGTTTATGAAATACTGGATCTTTGGCTATACATTCAGCACCTCTATTATCAGTGAACACTGTAATTTTACTCAATTGATTGAGACCAATTTCCATCAATAGGCTTTTCAAATGGATTGCTTCTTTTAAAGCTTCAGATAGACTGACATATTCAGCTTCTGTGGTTGATAGAGCAACTCTTTGCTGTTTCTGTGATCTCCAGGATATAGCTGCATTGCTCAATGTGAAAACATATCCTGTGAAGGAGCAGCGATCAGTGGGATCACCTCCCCAATCAGCATCTGAATATCCAACTACTGGTTTATTTGATTTAGTATAGACTAGACCTAAATCTTTGGTTCCAGCAAGGTATCTAAGTACCCTTTTTGCCCTGACTATATGCCATCGTTTAGGGCAACTTGTGAACTGTGCCAATCTTGCCACGGTGTTTGATATATCTGGTCTCGAAGACACCGATAAGTACATTAAGGCACCAATGAGTTCACGATATGGGAATTTTTCATTCACCTCATTATCATTACTTGAGCTATTATTTGATTCATAAAATTTGAGTTCAGACGGTGTAGAGACTGTATTACATTTGCTCATTCCAAACCGTTGTATAATATCTAAGATATAGCTTCTTTGGTTAATAACTATTTTATCTTTGGCTTGACTTATTTCAAGTCCTAGACACGACTTTGCTAATCCCAGATCTTTGACTTCAAACTTAGCTGCAAGTCCTCTTTTAATTTCTTCTATCCATTTTGTACTTTTAGATGCAATCAGAATATCATCTACATAAAGTAATCTTCATTGTAGCTAACTTATCTAAAGCACCAAAAAATCGACGAATATGTTCCCTTGTATCACCTCCTTCTTGAAGTTTTGTAAATAACAATGTTTTTAACAATTGTACCTTCTTCAAAGGTCCTTTAGGAGCAAAAACAGACTCCAATCTGAGCCATACATCTCTGGACGTCGCACAGTCACCAACATGATGTAGTTCATCAGCTCCAATTGATAATATTAGATCAGCTCTAGCTATCTGATCTTTTTCAAGCCAATTTCTACGCTCTACATCTCTTGAAGCAGCATCGGCTCCACTTAGACTTGAAGGAATAACATTACTTCCATCAACATAACCCCAAACGCCATTCTTCACAAGCATAGCTTGGGCGTGGATTTTCCAGGAATCATAGTTGTCCTTCTTAAGTTCACAAATCTTGATAACACTCATTTTTATATTTTTCAATTATTTGACGTGTTAGTGTAACCTCAAATTTTGCCTAACCAATTTTTACCAGTTAAATTGCTCCTGGACCCATAACCTGTTAAGATATTTTTATCAGCAGTAAATAACTTATTGAGTCAGCATTTGAAGAAATATAAATGAATATATTGAAGATTAAAGAACATAAAACAGATTGAATATTACCTAGAAAATATTTGTGACATGTGCGTAACTTGAACACAGAAAAAAAAAAAGAGAGTAGACAGTACTACTCTAAACAAAATTAGAAAAGAGAATATATTCTTATATTTGACTAACGTGACGTAACGAATTTGGCGAAAAAATTTAAATCTAACAGATTTAATATTTAAAAAAAAAAAATTTTTGTGTTTGGTATAGGGTAAAAGCCTCTATATCGGAACGTGATCCGATACTGGAACAGTTTTGACATTTATATATTAATGAAGTCATTTCTGAAAAAAACCTCTGATAACAAAAATTATTATTAATAGACCATTATTTTTCTATTTAAATTCAGCTCGCATTAATGTTTCCTTACTTAATTAAAGAAACACACACATATATATATATATATATATATATATATATATATATATATATATATATATATATATATATATATATATATATATATATATTAAACAATTTTTATTGAATACAGTATTTTGATCCTTATTTATTATAGTGTGAATGCTTATATAAAAATAAATATACGCCAAATAATCTATACATATAATAAAACTGTAAATCTGTCTCTGTCTGTCTGTCTATCTGTTCACGCATCACGTAAAAACTACTGGATGGATTTTAGTGAAATTTGGTGTGATGATTACTGGGTCTTATTACTTGGGTCAACATCTAAGAAACTTTTTATTCCGGGAAAATGTCTCATTCTCACGGGAAAATGGAAAAACTATTTTGAGCATCTACACACATTACGCCAATTTACATATTTCATAAAAAAATTCATAACTATAGTAACAAAAATTGTAAATAAATTTTGTAGTTTGGAAATTTTTCTGAATTTTAAATAAAAAAAAAAATGTTGCTAATTGTGTACCGAAAAATATAATAAATACACAATTGTCAATTTTGAGACAATTTAATGCATTTTGTGTTGCAAGAAACTACAAATTGGAAAAAGAAACTACTCAACGTTTCGCGTGAACAACGTCACGGGTACGGCTAGTAATAAATATTTTATAATAATTCAGTTAATATTTTAGATTTTGACAATGGTTGGTACTAATAGGTCGTGACAATCTAAGTTCTCGTGTTGAATACTGTCATCAATTTCGCGTTTGCTCGATTTATTTTGAAAAAGTTGCTTTTAGTTGTTCATATAATTTAGCATGACCATGATCAACCCTAAATTTCACATGTATAAACACATACAGTCACATAAGCAAAAACACATATACATAATTGTTTGTACTTATATCAAAAAAGGATAGAAAGTGCGTTTCGTTTACTGTCTATAGTAATAATCTTTTATTTATACTGTGGTATATATTTATGAAACTTCAGGTTCAAAAAATGACATTTTAAAAGGTCAAAATGCTGAATTTGTGCAAGACAAAAATTTTAAAAATTGTCGTATCCGTAGTAATTAACGTATTTACCAGCTTTTAACGTATTTACCAAAAGTTCGAAAAATCTCGAACTTTTAACAATTCATATCTCTAAAAATATTAACTTTATCGTGAAAAGTCATAGGACCTTTTTTATTTGTATTTCAATAAAGAATATAAAAAAAATTGTCCGGTAGAAAAAATACTTAAAGGTATTTTTTAAAGGTAGGGGACGTATACTTGTCAGCGCGTGAAATTAATAATTAAAAAACTGGTATAAACAATGAAATTTTTTTAAATCTCTGTCAAGGATATTATTAACTATTGTATAAAGAATTAGAAAAAAATATTATTTAGATATATATATATATATATATATATATATATATATATATATATATATATATATATATATATATATATATATAATATATATATATATATATATATATATATATATATATATATATATATATATATATATATATATATATATATATATATATATATATTTTAATATATTTTTCATGGGACAAAAGTACCCAAATTTGAGATTTTTCGAACCTTTAAAATTTATATCTCTAAAAATATTAACTTTATCGTGAAAAGCCATAGGACCTTTTTTATTTGTATTTCAATAAAGAATATAAAAAAAAAATTTCCGGTTGAAACATGATAATTCCTTGCAATTGTTTAAACAATTTCGGTTTAAAAAATATGGCCCCGTGTTGCCCCCTGGCAACATGCATTTATATCATCAGTAGAACAATTTGAACAGGATCGCATAAAAAAATTGAGGTGGAATAGTTTTCGGTAGTCATGCGCCGATACCTCCTGTACTAAAAAAATATTCACAAAAATATTAACACTTAATAATTTATTATGATTCTTATTTACAAATATCATTGTAATTATCATAACTTACCGAACTTACATCGTAAAATACTATTGTAACACATGTTATGTGATCCTGTATGTAACCAGTCCGCACATAATTATCCGAGATTTTATCGGGTCGTGACTGAAAAACGGTTGAGAAACGCCGATGTAGGTAACCAGATATTATACATAGACTACTGTCACCTCAATTAAATAGCTATAACTTCGTAAATATTGGAAATTTTAAAAATTCTTTTGAGGGCGAATTCTTGAGAGTGTAAAATCGGTTTGTTTCAAATTTCTAAACTAGTATTAGAAAATAATTTTTTTTATTTAAACCCAAAAATAAAATTAAAATCAAAATTCTACACTACCCATGTTGAAAAGCATACCGAGCGTGCGGGTTATATTGTACAACTTTTATTCATTTTCCCTAATTTCAGAAAACATCAACATATTTGAGAATGAATCATTAAAAGAAAATTCCTGAAATAAAAAAAAAAAAAAAATATATATATATATATATATATATATATATATATATATATATATATATATATATATATATAAACAAAATACCCCCGTCGCAGCATCCTGCATAACATAGCGAATTTCCGTTTATAAAAAATGGAAACTAGTTGACATAGAAAAATAGTTGAAAGGCCTTTTTTATGTAATTTTTTCTTCTTTTAAATGATGTAAAAAAAATTTTGCAAAAATTTTTTAATAAGTGGAAATTTTGGTAAAGCACTAATTTTTTGCAAGAACAAAAATCATGTTCCTGGCATTCGACGTGTCTGGCTGACGAACTCATCCAAGGGTTTGGGACTTCCAATGTTTTTACCAAATTAGAGAGGGAAAAACATCCTCTAAACAGCTGTACCAATAAAAACTACGGATTTCAACTTTTACTATTTCATTTTACAGGATTACTATTCTCCAGTTTTTCAAAGAAATAAAATGTGTGTCTAACTTAGACATGTAATTTTCGTCATAATTGTCATATTGTCTTAATTTTGATATGTATGTGTTCAGAATTTTATCGCGCATCATTTAATGATGTTTGAACTTATATTCGATGTATATATAAAAAAATACATGCTATATACATATATCCGTTTAGACCCTTACACATCAGTTTGTTACACTATTTCCGTGATTCGCACTGGCTGTAACTTCCACTATCCATACGTTATATTCCCGTCAGAATTACGCGGTTTATGCCTCCTTCTGGTGTCATATCGCATGTTTACTTCACAGAGAGGCATACTATGTATTGATCCCTCTCCCTTCCTACAAAATATTTTGAAGCCTTTAACAGATTCAAAGACATCAGACGATATAAAACACTGTCCTAACCCCGACGGGAGAGGTTAGTTTGCATGTTATTAAATTATTTAAGTAAGTGTCCGGGTCAAGACGGATTTGGGCTGTAGACCCGGACACTTAGTAATTTTTTTTTTTTATTTTTACTTATAATAAAACAAGTGGGTCAGGGATATAACAAATAATATATGCTCTTTCTAATGGTAATACTTTTATTGGTGATATCTATGAAGGAAATATGTATAAACATAAAATTATACCAAAAAATGTAAAAAAGTGTCCGAGTCTAGACGGTTTTACGGTATATATATATATATATATATATATATATATATATATAAATTTTCGGTTTCTAGGGACCTCAAAACAAATTTCTGCTATAGTCCCGGGCTTAAGTCGCGTTATGACGGTGGCTGTAATAGCTGAATTCCATTCTGGAAATTCGCTAAAAGCTATTGTCATTTTCTCATTTATCTCTTATGTACTTTATTTCTTAAAATTTATGTTCAACCTTTTAATTATATAAGGACTTGTACCTAGTACCTATCATACATTGTCTTTGATAAGACGAAGAAAATAAAATATATCTTCCCATTTTGAATATTTAATTGACATTAAAAGGACAAGTCAACTGATAAATGATACAACAGTAAAAGGAAATGAAAATAAATGTACAATACCTACATAATATGCCTAATGTCTATACCTATATAGGTACTAGACGTAAAAATATAAACAAAACAATATAAGACTAACAATAAGTATATAAAATAAAAATTTACACAAGTACAGCATAACAGAAAAATTTCGACCGGTCAAAGTCCAACAAAAACACATATTTTTTTAATTCCAAAGTTCTGATTAATTATAAAGAAGTATTATTATTATCTAATGTTTTATACTATTCTGTTTCTTAATTATAAAAGTTGTTATCAACCGAGGAAAGAGATCGCATTACATTCAAATTTGACTATTTGCACATACCGCGGTCTCATTCATTGGTAATATACTTTGACCTATCAATACGTATTATCAGATATCATATCAAGTATCAGACGGGCTCAAGTGATGATACCTGCTGTAATAGCTCAATTTCCGTTCAAAAATTTACACGTGTACAATAAAATGTACTGTTGAGTTTGAAAATTCAGCTATTACAGCCACTGTCGTGAAGAGACTTTGTGAAATTTAGTGGAAACGTTGGAAGTCCCGAACCGTTGAATGATCTTTTCAGCCAAACACCTCCGCACCCAAAACCTTAAAAAAATGAGTCTTTTGCAAAAATTTGCCAAAATTTAAAAGTTTTTCAAATTTTCTTTTACACTATGGCGTTTTTGAACCATTATCTTATATAAGCGGGTTTTTGAGAACGTAATCTTTGTAACGGGAAATTGGGTATGCTATGCGCAGCATGCTGCGATAGAGATATTTAAGTTATATGTGATTATTTTATTTTTAAATTTTCTGCTATGCTTTATTTAATACGGACGGATAACACCGGATGTGCTAGATTTTAAAATAATAATTCCTTTATTTTGGGAATTAATTATTTTTTCAATAATGTTTCTCCTAATCCTTTTTTACTATACCAAATTTCAGATTTTAAACTTGAAATATTATTTTTCGTCAAAATATATACGAAAAAATGTGCCATTTTCAATAAGAATACGTGTAACTTTGTCATGTATAATATATAACGTTTCTTCCAACAATAGTCGTCTTCGTTTTTTGTTAAAATCTGTCCAGTTTTGTTGACTTCAAAGACTGCTTTTTATCATTTTTTTCTTAACAGTGAAATCTCTCTAAAAGAAGCAATTAGTGCTGCCCCAGTACCCCCAATACTGTAGAATATTAAAGGTTAAAATTTAATATAGAGATAAATAATTTAAAAATTAAATTTAGATAACAAAGAAACTTTAGAACAAAAAAAAAAAATAATAATAATAATAATAACATAGTCGAAAAGGAGGAGCAAAAAAGGATTAATATCAAGATCTAATACACGGACTGCGACAACTGTACCCGGGCTATACTGTCCACTTGGTCGTACTTATAATCGGATGTCTGGGGGGTATGCATAACTCCTTTGTGCGCAACTTAAATATCATTCCGGCTTGTAGATCTCACGCCAACATGTTAGCGGCGTCAATGCAAAAAGCAGTAATTATCGGGACGCTCCGCACGCTTCGGTCGCACGAGACGACCTTTTCCGGGAGTTCATGAACACCTTTGAACCCCATGCCCCGTTTAGAGCGGGTCCTCGAACATCCATTGGACCTGCCCTCGAATTTCCCACTGTTATGGTTTTGCAGCGAGGTTCGGGGATTTATTAGGTAGGGAAGACCAGGAAGGGGATGCTGTATGACGGACATTACGTACCTGACTTTGAAGTACCTGACCTGGTACGCTGCACGGACACTTTTTCCTCCGCTTGGGGGTTTTTGAAGTGCAGTCGCGATATTCACGTTAAATTCTCATAATAATAAATATCGCATATTCAACATCATCCAAAACTTTCAATAACAATATTATTATTGAAATTACTAGTACTTAAATATTATTATTTAAAATAGCGAGATTAAAAATAATTTCAACAAAAGAAATTAAACGTTATTTTTATTCTCAACAGGTGATATACAATTAGTTTTTTCTTTAATTTCTTCGGATAAAAAAGTTTTCAAGAAACAGTTCAACAAGACACATTAAAATGTCTAGACAGTTGAAATAATTTAAATGTTAACAATTTTCATTAAGAAAGAGATTGGTAATTTTCTAATTGTATTTGTAAATTACATACTCTATCGTATAATAATATTAGCAACTAATAGCATATTTTATTCTTACGAAGAAATGGTATTGTGCAATCTTGACTTGAAATTTAATTATTTCAAATAACAAACGTTTTTAGAAATAATACGACATATAATCAAAAGAGGTAAAAGTACTAATTAATATTTTTTAGAGCTGTTTGCTCAGTAACCACGAGACATATTTAATTAAAATTAAGAATTGCAAAAAAAGTGTTTAAAACACCGCACGTGGCTCTTATCGAAGCTGACTTAGAGTGCAGATGTGTCACATATTCGAGATGTTATTATCTATTCTAGTAAACGTAATGACGCCAACAAAGTCAAAAAAATTCTTTTTTCGTAAATCAAGCTTTATAAAAATGATTTGAATTTTTTATGATAAATCTGACTGATTCGACAGAAGTCTTTTTTCTAGTGGGCCTACTTTGATCTACATGCCTAATTCTGCTAAAAATAGAAACTGGCTTCAAAAACATAATTTGAATTCAATTTTATCATATTCTATCATTTTATTTAAGGGGAGATTCGCCAAAAAAACATCAAAAATTTACATTTTTTATTATTATTTTTTATTCTAAATATAGGGTAGGGCGGGGTAAAAAAAAGACTGCTCAAGTGGGGTAAAAAAAAGACATATTTATATTAAACTCAACAGTGTTAAATTCGAAAATTAAAAAATATTATAAAAAAATACATTTGTATATTAAGTTACCTGGGGCAAAAAATTATTTTTGGAGAAGGTTTTATAAGATAAAAAAATTTTGCTCCCAAACCTCTGTTATTCCGGAGCGAAAAACTTTCATTCTGTGACGAGAAATTTTTTCAGTAAGTAAAAAATCTGATAAAATAGAGTGCTGTATTTTCTTCTTGTTATTCTACATGCTTTAGTAATGTAAAGTACAAAGTTTTATTTAAGTGATCCAATTTCTTGTATTTTTTTTTTATATGTTCAAAAAAACAAGAAAAAAATGGGGTAAGAACAAGACAAAACAAGGTGTGAATATTAAAAAAAATTAAAAATTATTAACAAGTATTTTCATTTTAAAACTATAATGACATGTTTATGTGTATTTTATGGATTAAAAAATACTTAGATTCTTCAATATAACAATTTTTTTTGTTAGTAAAGAGACGGTTTCCATGGATATCGATTTCAGCTTATTCGATCTGTATTTTTGACCCATGAAAATTTATTTGTTTTTATAATGTTTAACTATATGCTTTACTGCACTTATTTATTATTTTTAACTCATTCATAGTTTATTTTGACTTATTTTTTTACTTTATGTAAAGTGGTGTAAAAAAAAGACAATTAACATATTTGGTTTTTAAATGAGCTACAATAAATTTTGTATTAGTTGTACGTTTGTGAAATAAAAACTATTTTAAAGTTCAAAGTTTCCTATGAGTCAAGCTTTGACATCAGTTAACTTTTTCTGACTTTTGTTGCTGCTTAATCTTAGCTAAAGTTTTTTGGTAAAATACATAAAATTTAAATATATCTATAAAAAAACGCCGTGAGCAGCGGGGCCCCATCACGGTAGTCGAATTTTCCCCTTCGTCTTCGGTATTGAATGTCTACAAGCGAAATGTGATTGAAAGTCTACAACCGAATTGTCATTTTGTTGGTTTCAAAACTGGTGATGAGTGTTCGGCTGATCGAGGCTTTAAAAAAAGGTTTTAAGTATTTAAGGGCTGTATCTCAGTAAATTTCAATTTTGTGCCGAAAACAGGTAGCAGAAAAAAAGCCAACACAATTCGTACGAGGACATTCCTGCCCATGTTTATCCGCTAATTGCCTTTATGTTTTAGTTTTAAATATTAATAAAAAAGGACCTTAAATAGTAAACTGGAAGGCCTTTATAAAGATATTTTTTCTTTCCAAAAAAATCCAAAATTTCTATTTTATAAATACTAAAAATTCAAAATTCCTAATTTATAAATAAACAGTGACTTTAATAACATTTTTAAATTACTTAATATGTATGTATTTCATTTGTCATAAAAGTAAGTTCACTTTTTTTTAAATTTTTTAAAATTACTATTCGCCTACTTGTATTTAGAATAAACATAATGCTTTTAAAACACATTTAACAATAGCATTCAATTCCGATGTAAAAATGGGAGAAGTGGGGGGAAAAGTGATGTGGACTCCCTACAAGGTACTAGCTGGATACTAACTGAATACACGTACAAAATTTCAGCCCTCTAGGTTTCCTTATGGAGTCTCTAGACGTGTTAGAAAACAAGCAAAAAAATTAAGGAAATATTGGCGTAAAAATCGTGGGGGTAAGGGTTAAAAGTTGAAACCTCCAAAAAACAGTGTCTGGCTATTAGCTTAACCTGTACACCAAATTTCAGCCCTCTAGGTTTATTTGGGGAGATTTTGACCCGAACGAAACTGTTAAAAAACAAGAAAAATCATGTTCTTTTGGGTATAAAAATGGTGGGGGTAGGGGTTAAAAGTCGAGACCCCCAAAAGGCACCCCCTTGATACTAACTCAATCCGAATACAAAATTTCAGCCCTCTAGGTTTATTTGGGTGACCTGTGCGAGTGGTACAAACTTCGAAAACGTCGAAAATGCATGAAATTGTAGCTTAAAAATGAGGGGGGTGGGGGTAAAATATTAAAACCTCCAGAAAGCACAACCTAGGTACGAACTTTATCAACACACCAAATTTCAACCCTCTACGTTAATTCTGGGGGGCTGGGGGCCTGTTAGATCCAGCGAAAATCGTTTTTCCCCCCTCTACTCCCACCATATCATCCTAGGAAGCTGAATTTTGGATATGTTGTAGATAAGTGACCGAAACATTATTTAAAACCGGTTTGAAAAAGTTTTATTGCTTTTCCGCCCCCCACCACCCCCTTAAAAGTCGGGTCAGAAAAAAAATTTGCCCAAAATTTGACCCCACTTTGATAGTATGAGGTGCCTCGAAAATGAGCCCTATTTACCAAATTTCATCTCTTAACTTCCACAGGGGGGCCCTACACAAATTAAAAGGTGGCGGGAAAATATATATATATATATATATATATATATATATATATATATATATATATATATCAGACATTTTTTTTTTCTACATATTCGTGTTCTACGGGTCCGAAAACGGATAGCGCCCCTACTCTCGCCTCTCGCAGCTCTTATCGTATAGACTGTATAAGTCTAATTTTTCGGAGAAAATTCGACTAAAAATTTTGTAACAGATATAGAGTTATGAAACAAAAAGTAGTGTACTGGTAATTACCCAAGCTATCTATTTTTTACTCTTCCAATCATGTACGTGTAGTATCCTATTAGCTAGAGGTCTATTCTATACCCTAGTAACCAACTTGACGTCAGACTGATATAGATCTACGTACTTAGGTCTATATTACCCTTCGTCAGATTGACGTCCATCTGCGCCGTTTCTGACGAATATACAGACGGCAGACTATCGACAGAAAGTCAAGGCAAAAAATCATGTAAGCTTATAGGCTTACATGATTTTTTAAAACTGAATCTGTAACAAAATAATCTTAAAATGTAAGAAAATTGTTTCATTTTTAAACGTTTAATAAAACTATATTCGTCAATAACTGAAAAAACTTATAATTTTTCAGTTTTGTTTAATAATAAAAACTACTCTCATCTTTTTTATTATATATATTTTGGTACATATATGAGCCGTTTATTTTGAAAGTGGGGGAAGTCCATATTTTGTTATTGCGAGATATTTAAGGGTTTGCGTTTCAATAAATTTAAAAATATTGGTAAGTGTTAATAGACATATTTTTTGTATTTTGTGTTATTAGATAATGTAGGTTTATAATCCAATAGTGTTTATAGTGCTGTCTAAAAAAAATAGTGGTTTTATTATAACTAAATGGACTTGCCTCACTTTCAAAATTAATGAATTATTGTAATCGTTAATTTAAATGGATAATATTTTAGTTTTATCATTTAAAAATAAACATAATAAAAACTTTTCATACGACAGTTCAACTTCAGAAGCACGTACTGTGATCTTGTTACCCCCTGCCAGTGCCTTAGTAGTAGAAATGAGCGTATGAAAATAAGTATGTACCTTAAAAGGGCGACTCATCCCTTTTACAGTGTTGCTTAAAATGAATTTTGAAAATTTATTCTAATTGTTTTAAACTATTATCCTAGCAGAAGTTTTTAATTACTCAAATAGTACGATTATGTCGACACAGTCATCCCCGTAGTTAACTACGTCTGGATTTAATATTAGGGAATTGAATAAAAACAGGTCGATTAGATTTTTTTACGTACATTTGAAATCTAAAAATAAAACTTTATTATATTTTATCTTTTACCCCTTTTCGCAAAATTAATCCCCAAATTTTAATCCTAAGCTACCCCTGTTGGTGTAATTTAAGCAAACTACATATCAATATATAGCTTTTTAAAAAAGAGTAATATGGCTAATTTAAGCTTTTGCTCTATTTCTTACCGTTTTCGAGATATTTGAAAAATTACATTTTCACCCCAATTTTTGAAGGACGATTTCACCCCTTCAAACAGCATTTCCGCAGATAAAAAAAATACGTGTTACTTATTTTTTAGTGTTCTATAACATATCTAAGTTTCATCAGAATCAATAGGTCCAGTCTCAGAAATTTTACTTGTAAGATGGACTTGCACCACTATCAAAACAAACATATTTACAATACTGTTAAGAGCTAAAACTTCAATCTTCCAAATATTAGGCTTCTGAATTTTTTTGACTATAAATTGTTGACAGATAAAAGGATCATACTAAGTCTTATCTGTAACTACCTTTACCTTCATTTTTTTCAAAAATGGACTTGCCTCACTTTCAAAATAAACGGCTCATATATATCAGACATATTTTTTTCTACAGAATCGTGTTCTACGGGTCCGAAAACGGATAGCGCCCCTACTCTCGCCTCTCGCTGTTCTCGTCGTATAGGCTGTATAAGTCTAATTTTTTCAAGGAAAAATTCGACTAAAAATGTGAAAGTATAGATTTTACAATACTATAAAGAAATTATTAGTATAAAAAGAATTAAATTAAATATCTTGCCTTTTGTGACAATAGTGATGATAAGCACGATATTAATCACGCAAGATATATGTTAACACAGTTGGTATTAAGGTATGCCATGTGTTTAAATGAAATAATATTTTATAAAAAAAATTTAACTATGAAATAAAATTATAAATTACACCTTTACCTCAGTTTATATGTTTTCCAAATGTCTTTCTGTATGCCATTATCAAGTCCCAATTATTACTATTGAAAATAAAAAGAATATATCACGAAAGTGTCGCCATTTTAACTGTTCAATCTGCTCTTTGTCCTTAATTGCAGTACGGCAACCACAACTCGCCTGTGCGACTTACGACAGTGTCATGTATGTACGATCAGACTGTCTCTTGTAATACTAATGTGTTTTTGTACAATGTATACATGTATGTATCCATTCCGGTACACAAAGAATTATAGAGAAAATTACTAGTTATTGTTTTTATGGCATAGATGCACGTATAATACCATCGTAAAAGATGGATAATCACTGTAGGGCCACAGGCATTATGGTCGCTTTCGTGACAGTGGGGGGAAAAGTAATGTGGGATCCCTAAAAGGCACTAACTGGATACTAACTCAATACATGTACAAAATTTCAGCCATCTACGTTTACTCAGAGTCTCTAGGCGTGTTAAAAAAAAGGCAAAAAAATCAAGGAAATATTGGCATAAAAATCGTGGGGGTAAGAGTTTCAAGTTGAAACCTCCAAAAAGGGGTGGCTGGCTATTAACTTAACCTGTACACAAGATTTCAGCCCTCTAGGTTTATTGGTAAATCAGCCCTCTGGGGAGATTTTGACCCGAATGAAACTGTTAAAAAACAAGAAAAATCGTGTTCTTTTTGGTATAAAAATGGTGGGGGTAAGGATTAAAAGTTGAAACCGCCAAAAGGCACCCCCTTGGTACTAACCGAATCCGAATACAAAATTTCAGCCCTCTAGGTTTATTTAGGTGACCTGTGCGAATGGTACAAACTCCGAAAACGTCAAAAAAGCATGAAATTGTAGCTTAAAAATGGTGGGGGTGGGGGTAAAATATTAACCCTTTGCGCTTATAAGACATGTACAGCATGACAAGGTGGTTTGTCCATTAACTCTACCATATTTAAAGGTGTTTTGTCTGTTGGATCATAAGACATGTACCACATGACACACTGAATGTTGAACTGTAATGACTGCTCATACTTCACATTACATGAATATTTTATTTAGTAACTGCAAACAAATTCATTTATTAGAAAAATTGTAAATAAAATAATACAAAATCACGTTGAATTATTATCTTTTTAAAATTAAAAACTAATAAAAACAGCATTGAGGACGTATTTAGCGCATTTAGTATTCAACTTTGGGGAAACAAGGTTAGAACGTCAAAAGAATCCGTCAAAAAAAAAACGTCGGTCGTTGTCATGTGCTACATGTCTTACCAGCCTATTTACAACTCACTTTTATTTTGCTTGAGTGCAAAGAGTTAAAACCTCCAAAAAGCAGACTCTAGGTATGAACTCTATCAACATACCAAATTTCAATCCTCCAAGTTAATTCTGGGGAACTGTGGGCGCGTAAGATCCAGCAAAAATAATTTGTTTCTCCTCTACTCCCTCCAAATCATCCTAGGAAGCTGAATTTTGAATATGTTGTAGGTAATTGACCGAAACATTATTTCCAATCGGTTTGGAAAAGTTTTATTGTTTTGGTGCCCACCACCACCCCACTAAAGGTTGGGTTGGATCCAAAATGAGCCCAAAATTTGACCCCACTTTGATAGTCCGAGGTGCCTCGAAAATGAGCCCCACTCACCAAATTTCAGCTCTTAACTTCCATAGGGGAGCCCTATACATATTAAAAGGTAGCGGGAATATATATATATATATATATATATATATATATATATATATATATATATATATATATATATATATATATATATATATATATATATATCAGATATTTTTTTTCTACATAATCATGTTCTACGGGTCCGAAAACGGATAACGCCCCTACTCTCGCCTCTCGCCGTTTTTATCGTATAGGCTGTATAAGTCTAATTTTTTTCAGTTGAAAAATTCGACTAAAAAACATACTTTCAAGAAAAAAGCATTTAAATTTTTTTTTTTAAATTGAATTATAGTAAAGTGCGTGCTCTAAAATGCCGATAACTTTTTGATTTTTCATCTTTTTTTAAATAGAATTTTAAGAGAATATTTCTAACACCTTAAAAAACACAATTATGAAGAACAAAAATTGATTTCTTTTTTTTTCAGCGTATCTCCCCTTAAACAATTAATTTTACAATTGGTTGATAATTTGAGTGTAAACTTTTCATTTTTGTTATTAAAGTGCCGAAATTCCTTTTATAAATATAATTAATTCGGTAGAAATCTTTTTTTAATACTCCTATTTGTCTAAACTTGTTAAAAAAGAAAAGAACGATTTTGAAAATCATAGTTTATCCAATTTTTTATAAAAATCAATTTCAAATGTTATCACAAAAATCTAAACCTATATTATTTTAGTACGGTTCATTTCATTTAAATTTAACCATGCTTCATTACTTATGAATTTAAATAATTTCCGTTTTCTTGGCTTTATCTCTTTCATTATTGCACTTACGCAAATTTTAAAATTGCAGTTTGTTTTTAAAAAAGAATAGAAGATTGATTTGTTTTGAATATAAGTACATATAATTATGTTAAGCCCGAATTTACTACGCGAAAGCATTTACAGGTATACTTAAAACATTATATATATATATATATATATATATATATATATATATATATATATATATATATATATATATATATATATATATATATATATATATATAAATTCACAATAAATTCAGTTAAATATATTTGTCCGCGTAATATTTGAAATTATTATAACATAAAATTTAAATTTATAGCTATTTATGCAACAAGTACATAATGAAGATCTTTATGAACGAGCCGTGTTTATGGCTGAGCGAGCTTGCGAGCGAGGCCAATAAAAAAAGGCGAGTTCATAAAGTCAAATTATGTACAAGTTGCATACAAAGCTTTATGTACGACTGCTAAAATTCCTAAATATCGTTAAAAATCGAATTTATAAACCTGGCGTCTACACTTTAAATAAAAAAATTATTCTATATATAGTTGGCATAGAAAAATTTATTATATGTTAAAGCATGCTTTGGTTGTGATTATCTGTCATCTAATGTTAACACTTTCAGTCCCATGGCTTCGGCATCCGAAACCAAACAAAACATCCTCAGAGGCCGACCGCGATCAATATTTAGAATAATAAACAAAATACTTAAAAATATTTATAAAAAAGATTTTATGTTATTCTAATAAAAATAATTTATTACTATGTACTGGACACTTTTCATTTTTGTACATATAAATTACATAACATGTTTTATTATCAAAATATCTGGGCTGCATCTTTTCTTTACAAATAATATTTATATAATTATATTCACATAAGTATGTATGTGTGTATTGTATGTTTGCATGTACATATATATATGTATTTTATCAAAATAATAATAACTATGTACTCATATTTGGACCTGTCTAACACATACATGTTGAATCATTTAGTGTTCTGTGGAATCATTTTATGTACTTGTTTACATAAAATTTGTTGAAAAATATTGTCGGCTTCCGGGGAAGTTTACTGTGAAAGTGCTCGGGCCTCATAGTGTTAATATAATACTGCCACATTTTTAGAAGATTTCTCAATAAAAATTACTAATATTTAAAGCAGAAAGGAGGAAACTGCTTGGAATAAATATTAATAATAGTTCAAATTATGTAATTAATATTATTTATGTAAAAATTTGTAAATATGGTATACAAATCAAGTTAGTATGTTTTCTGTTTATTGTAAGATTGGAATTAAAATTAATCAAGTAGACTATTCTTTATGGCACTTGTGCTTTTTACTTTTCATTATGCAACTAGTGCCATAAAGTACTACTTTTCATATCTCTTAGCAACGCAATAAAATAGGCTTTTATGATTCAGTCGTACATAAAATATTTTATATTAACGGTTTATAGCGATTTACCTACAGTTTGATAATCCATTTGTTTTTGTTTTTTTCGTGTAAAAACTGCGGCCGTGGGTACCGAATTTCGGCCTTTCTAAAAAGATACTTTTTTCAAAAAATTATAATAATTATAAAAAAATAAATAAAAATGAATAAAAAAAAATATTTTTGTATTGTTAAATAGTGGTATTAATCGTAAAAAAAATTCATCCCCATTCCCCCATCCTATCCATCCAAAAAAAAAATCGCGAAAATTGACTATTTTTCGGCTGATCACACTGTGATGGTACCTTAATACCTAATGGAAGAAGAGATATCTTTCAGTTAGAATACGTGCGGATATGATTTTTTTTCTACATATAAAATTTTCTAAATAAAATTATTTTTCTACATATAAAATTTTCTTTCTTTGTTTTAAAAGTAAATAGTTTCTTTTTTTGTCAGAATAAGCTTTACTGTAATTTCAATAATTGATATGAAACAGCGGTGTACATATTTAATAAAAGGTTGCAACAACTAGTTCCATAGTAAGAGATGCTATTATAATTTTTTATCAATTTTTTATGAACAGAAAGCCATTGCCCTGCAATATATATTAATATTTATATCTTCATTATGTTGGGAAAACAATTTTAAAAAGCTTCAACAGAATAAATTAATTTTAAATTAAAAATTTTTCAAAATTATTACATTTTTAACCAGTTTAAGTCGAGTAGATTGTGTAAAACATAAAATATTCCTGTCGTAGCATTCTGCATACTAGCGAATTTCTAGTTAAAAAAATTACTTTTTCTCAAAAACCCACTTATACTGGATAATGACTTAAAGCCTCTCATATGTGATTTTTTTCGCTCTTTATCACACTGTAGAAAAAATTTCTGTATTTTGGCAAACGAAAAATGCCCAAAATACCCAATTCAGGGCAACGGACGTGTCTGGTTTTAACGAACTCGTCCAAGATTTTCGGACTTGCAACATGTTTTACAAATTTCATAAAAAATGGATGTTTTGTTCGAAAATTATCGTGCAGACACATATATAGGTACATACATGCATATGTATATAAAGTTTGAAAATAGTTATTTTCGATACTGACGGCTCGTGGGGATATCCAGCACACTCGATCTCGTTGTGTATGCGTCAGTTCGTTAGACTCGTGCCCCAATTTAAGCCTACTGGATACCTCACTTTACGCATACGTATCGAACATAATTTTTTATTACTCATGCGGGAGAAGTACTAACTTGGCGCACACATTTCTGTACGCAAAATAGCTGTTGGCCCACTGTACTCTTCCCGCATACTTTTTTGCGTGTGGAAAGTAACTTTCCACACGTAAATTGACAATAAAAGACGCAAAGCCGCCTCTTAATTTTTCATTTAATAAATATTTCATAATTATTTCTATAGAAACCACCAACAAAGTAATTTAAACGATAATTAATTCCGAAAAAAAAGACGAACACTTAAAAATATTATTTCAAAAAAAAATAATAAAAATGTTAAAAATAGTGATAATAATAGAAAAAAGTATGTGAAATTCGTAATAAAAAATAGTATGTGCAACTCGTGCGGGATTGTCGATTGCCCCATTCAAGCGAATGAGCGCACGAACGTAGTGAGTGCGCTCAACTTCGCTTTCGTGGGCAATCGACAATTTCCCGCACTTATTGCACAAATTACTATTTTATAACGACGGCTTCTAAACTTTAATAGAGAGAAAAAAATTAATAATTTTTAAGCAATTTTAGAAAATAGTAGGGTTAATTTTATTTTATAATAAGGTTATATGAAAAAAAATTTTTTATTAACACTTTCAGTCCCATGGCTTCGGCATCCGAAACCAAACAAAACATCCCCAAAGGCCGGCCGCGATCAATGATTAATTGATTAGTTTGTTACGCATTATGTGTGCGATGTTCATCATCATTCATCACACGGATGTGTACCTACTCATACAAATAAATACATACCAACACACACTACTCTTTTGGTTTCTATCTATAAAAATATTTAAGATAAACAAAAAATACATAAAAAATATAATTTATATTTTTAAATAAAATTGATACGAATGTCAGTGTATACGTAGTATGTACGTATCACGTACGTATGTTTACAGTTTTACACATACATGTTGAACTGTGCTGAATCTATTCAGTGTTTGAATCATTTTATTTTATGTATTTGTTTATATAAAGTTTTTTTTTTTTTAACATTGCCGGCTTCCGGGGAAGTTTACTATGAAAATGTTCGGGTCTCATAGTGTTAATTTGTAGATATTTTTTATTTTTTTTATTAATTTGTTGATCGTTTCCATGTTTAATTTGAATATGACTATCATTGACAAATGAATATCATTATTTTCTCGCACAGTTAGCTATACTTTCACGCACAGTTGTACTTTCGCGCACAGTTGCTATCGTTTATTTTACAATGATGTGAATACTGCTCTTTACGCTCACTACACAACGCTCGAATATTGAACTTTAGAAGCGGATGTTATAAAAATATCATTTTTGGGTTCTAGGGATTTCAACACAAATTTCTATGGCAGACCTGGGCACAAGTCTCACCATGACATTTGCTGTAGTAGCTCAATTTCCGGTCGGAAATTTTTGCTAGTTCTCGTTGGAAGCAATTTAATAAAGTGCAGTTCAGAAAATACATTGGGAAAAAACGTCAAAATGCCTAATATTATAGCATAAATCAGATATGACTTAATCCACAACAAATGTATAGAAATATAATAAATATTGTATTATGTTTTAATACAAATTAGCAGTTCATATATATATATATATATATATATATATATATATATATATATATATATATATATATATATATATATATATATATATTACATTGAAGACTATATACATATGTATTCATAACAGGGATTAAATATATTGATAGAGAAATTTTCCCCATTAAAAGGGTGCAGCGAAATGCGTCGCATTATTACAACATTTACGTCTTTTAATACTTATCTAAACGTTTATAATAAATACATGTATATATACAGGGTGTGTATAAAAATGCTGCGTCATCTCAGTCGAATAAAATGATAAAATAATATTAAAACTTTAAGGGGGACCACTAGTGTGACATTTTGAAAAAATTGGAAAATTTTTTCTGCACGTTTCGATAGTCTATACCTTTAAAAATAACATACTAAAATTTCAAGTGCATATCTCAAATAGTTTTTGAGTTACAGCCATCCGAAGAGCGGATTCTGATTTTCATTGTTAACTTTGAGGTATTGAGAAATGAATGAAAGTTGATAGTTTGGGAGTTTCTGGACGTGGCTGCCAGTCACATGTTGTGGAGCAGCTAGACCCTGGCACATTTAAACGACTCATCTAGTTTTACTATGACCGTTATAGTGAGTACATCGTAAATAATTTTAGTAAAAATTCTCAGTGATTTAAACTAAAAGGTAAAGTAAAGAAAAACTACATTTTTCAAAGGGTATAGCTACATAAGCATAGGAAAATGGCCCCCATGGCCAATGTCTGTAATAATATATGTAGTGACATTGGTACCCCAAGTGATTACCAAATACAGGGTCATTGACCCTTAACCTTGACTTGTCCTTGAGATATTAACCAAAATATGTTTTAGTGCTGTAATTTTTCAAACTCAATTTTCTCGAAAACTATAACACCTAGAAAAACAAAACCGACGCCAAAATTTAGATAATATTTGGGACTATATTATATATTTTTTTGACATTTTTCCCTAAATTTTAAAAGTTTAAAATAACTGCATTAAAAATATTTTTTATTTTTTAGTATGGTTCTGGTAAACTTACACCTTTCAAAAAAATACAGAATATGGCTTATCTTATCTACTTACACCATGCCAAAATTCATTAAAATCGAAGATGCGCTTTTTGAGTAATAAATAATTTATTGAGTATATGTTATGTATTACGTTAACCGTATAAGAGAATGATTAAAATAATTGTATAAAAAATAATTATTGATTTTTTTGTACAGTTCTAGAATACTTACATCGTTCAAAAAAATATAATATATAGCTTAACCTTTCTACATATACCATACTAAGGCTCATCAAAGTCGAAGAGGCGCTTTTTAAGAAATAACTAATTTATTGAGTGTATGGTAGGTACTAACCACAAAGGCAACATTTTCTGATTATAGAAACTACATACATATTTTTGTTTTTACCGACTGATGATTTCAATCGTCGTCATCACTGTTTTCATTTATGACCACATTAATCGATTCATTTAAAAATATTTTTGATAATATTTCAGCTGGTCGTACAATGCAAGACAAATATATCTCGCAAATATCCTGAATAATATATCACACTTGCAACATGAGCACAGCATCCAACCGTTCGATCACCATTCGTACAATTGTAACAGTACCGGCGAATTTGTAACAGTACCCGATAATATTTATTGTTTATATGCCGTGACCCAACATTTAACTTTATAATATTTGGAGTTTGCTTCGTGTAATATTTTAGATTTTCCACAGACTAACTGAAGTACAATTAAGAATGTTGTTTACAGGTTCCTATCAGTTTTCATTAGCTGTTTCATATCTGGCTGAAATAATGGATGACAAGAATAACGTTTTGCATATATTACAAACGAAGCAAACTCCAAATATTATAAAATTAAATGTTGGGTCACGGCATATAAACAATAATAATTATCGGGTATTTATTGATTATCTTCCTAATTCTAACAATATTGAAGGAATTCGCCGGTACTGTTGCAATTGTCCGAATGGTAATCGAACGGTTGGATGCTGTGCTCATCTTGCAAGTGTGATATATTATTTAGGATATTTGCGAGATACTTGAGCCTTAGTATGGTATATGTAGAAAGGTTAAGCTATATACTATATTTTTTTGAACGATGTAAGTATTCTAGAACTGTACAAAAAAATCAATAATTATTTTTTATACAATTATTTTAATCATTCTCTTATACGGTTAACGTAATACATAACATATACTCAATAAATTATTTATTACTCAAAAAGCGCATCTTCGATTTTAATGAATTTTGGCATGGTGTAAGTAGATAAGATATGCCATATTCTGTATTTTTTTGAAAGGTGTAAGTTTACCAGAACCATACTAAAAAATAAAAAATATTTTTAATGCAGTTATTTTAAACTTTTAAAATTTAGGGAAAAATGTCAAAAAAATATATAATATAGTCCCAAATATTATATAAATTTTGGCGTCGGTTTTGTTTTTCTAGGTGTTATAGTTTTCGAGAAAATTGAGTTTGAAAAATTACAGCACTAAAACATATTTTGGTTAATATCTCAAGGACAAGTCAAGGTTAAGGGTCAATGACCCTGTATTTGGTAATCACTTGGGGTACCAATGTCACTACATATATTATTACAGACATTGGCCATGGGGGCCATTTTCCTATGCTTATGTAGCTATACCCTTTGCTGCAGTTATAACTCGAAGACAAATCATCCGATCGATTTGATTCTTATTGTAGCTTCTTTTGTTTATGTTTCTTCGTGCCATGAACCTCCAGTTTTCCGATCGAATAAAAAATGTAATTTTTACAGACCAAAAACCATCAAATTTTGGCGCAAATTTTGAAACTTTTTTTAAAAAACCCCGCCATTTTGTTAAATTTCAACTCCTTTTTTCGATTGAGGTTCATGGCACGGGCAATACCTTCTAGTTTAATAGACTTTTTGGTTTTTTTTGATTTCAGGCACTGTGATGGTCGCTATCACTGCAGCAGTGTGGAAACTTTTTTTTTGGAGCCTTGGGAGATAGCGAATAACTCACTAAATTTTCAATTTTTTGGTCCAAAAATGTTATCATGGATTTATTATATATCAACGAATATATCCTTAAAATATTAAAACATTCCATACAGTAATTTTCTTTAAAAAAATTCCCAAAAATCTCGTTTTTTCAGACGGTCACACTAGTGATCCCCCTTAATTTTAATAAATTTGAGCGTTACTTTATGGTATTCCATATTTGTAAATAATAAACAAATATTTTACTTCGCAAAAATACCACTTTTATTTTGAAACTGTGACAATATTGTTTCGAACCGTCAATGAACTGACGGTTCGAAACAATATTGTCACAGTTTCAAAATAAAAGTGGTATTTTTGCGAAGTAAAATATTTGTTTATTATTCCCCTTAATTTTGTTTAAGTACAAAAACTTTTATTGTAATGATCTAGTCGGATGAGTGACGGCTTTGTCGAAAGGGTAGTTTTTTCGAATCTCCCCGGGGTTAACTCTAACGTTCATATATAAGGTGTTTATACATTTGTAATGATGTTTGTAGTTTAAAATTTAGATTTCAAATAATGTGTTCGGTTAATAAAACAATTACTTAAACAAAAATAGAGAAGGATTTCAATAAAATGAAATTCAAAAATTACGGATGTTGCAATGCTCGTTACGACTGACAATATTATAACATTTTAAGGCTTCTAAAATATTCTTTCCATTTCCGTTTATTCTATTCTTTGATCACCACGTCATCGCAACAATGCATCCTTTTCGATTTTCACCCTCTAGCGGCTCAACAGTTTGACTTACAGGAACTTCAACTTTAGGTTTGTGATTAGCGTGAAAAAACACACAAAAGATATACTATATCTTAAAAGTTTGATATTTGCAATAATTGTCCCTAGCATGCAGGGTCCGTTAAAAAGGGGCTTAAAATAATTCTCCACTTGTGTCTTGCGTATAAAGCCCACTTGACACGACGCTTATTCCGCTGTTAGGTTCCAAACGAGCTGCTATATATATGTAGTACTGGCCTAGGTCTGTAGATAGTTTCGATCCGCTTACCGGTAGTGGTGGTAAACGGGTGTCCACGTAACAAGCTCGATTTTCTCATTGGTTAACGGTCAAATATAGCAGAGAAACAAGCATGGAAAATACGATAGGTTTTATGTTTCAGCCAACAGTACCGTTGGATTGTCAACATTGGTTCCAGCAAACAATTTTGCATCAAACAACGCGTCCACAGGTTCACAAATATTGAAAAAAATTAATTTTTTTTTATAAATTCAAAATTAAAAACAAAAATTGTGTATTTAGTTGAAGAATAAAACAGAAGAGACACTCTATACGATGCTTATTTTTATGGTCACCCTGTACAATATACAGTTTACATAAATACAATTTAGTGTTTATTCTGTTTGTTGCAATTAACGCATTTTAACCATGTGGAAAATTCAATTACTAGTTGGTTGCGGTCTTTGTTATTGCTCTGTGTGTACGAGTACATATATATGTAATATATTATTTCTATGAATCAAACTGAACATATTAAAACATAATTCTCTATATTTAGTTATTATTAAGGGTGCAGAATAGAACGTGTCTATTTCAATATTATTTTAACAATAATCCTTACCGTTAATACCGTTTCAATATTTTTTGGTAAAATTAATGAATAACAGGGAAATTTGCTGACAAGAAAATAAAAACTTGAAAACCAATATTCAATTAAACCAATCACAAAAAACTGACAAAACAATTGCAGAACTTTCTGGTGCCGTAACTAATAAAGGACTGATAGTACAGGAGGTACTGGCGCATGAGTACCGAAAACTATTCCACCTCAATTTTTTTATGCGATCCTGTTGACATTGCCCTACTGATACTATAAATGCATGTTGCCTTGAGGCAACCCGGGGCCATATTGTTTAAACTGAAATTTTTTATACAATTGCAAAGAATTGTTATTTTTCAACCGGACAAATTTTTCTTATATTCTTTATTGAAATACAAATAAAAAAGGTCCTATGACTTTTCACGATAAAGTTAATATTTTTAGAGATATGAATTTTTAAAGGTTCGAAAAATCTCAAATTTGGATACTTTTGACCCATGAAAAATATGGTGGGAATGTTCGATTGCCGATTGGAAGGAATGGTACAACTCGTAACTCGCTGAAAAATTTCAAAAAACTTTGAAAAATAAACAACAAATTCAGAATTTTTTACATCACGTGACTTATATTGTAAAAGTTTCATTAATTTTCATAATTTAGGTCCGAAGAAAATAAAAAAAAAAATTCCGGTTTTCCCCAAAATGTTAAAAATGACGATAACTGCCGAATCAATAAACAAAATGTGTCCAAATTTTGTTTATTGATTCGGAGCAAAATTTGGACACATTTTGTTTATTGATTCGGCAGTTATCGTCATTTTTAACATTTTGGGGAAAACCGGAATTTTTTTTTATTTTCTTCGGACCTAAATTATGAAAATTGATGAAACTTTTACAATATAAGTCACGTGATGTAAAAAATTCTGAATTTGTTGTTTATTTTTCAGTTTTTTGAAATTTTTTACCGGAATTTTTTGTTTAGGGTTACAGACATAAAAGTAGCTTTAATATTATTCTATGTATGCGGTATTTAAATACCGCATACATAGAATAAAATTAAAGCTACTTTTATGTCTGTAACCCTAATAGATCTGCAAATATTCATTGATTTAGATGTCAACAATACATCATACCGAAGAATTTCGATCCGGTTTTGTAGTTTTTTTGGATTTCTTAGGCCTTCAAATGTCACGACCCAATGAAAACCGCATATACTCAAATAAGTCTGACTACCACATTTTCCCTTCTAATAGACTATAACTACGCTATATATTTTGTCGTATAATTAGAAATTTTCTAAAACAAAACGCTTGTTTGTGTATAAATAATTTGTAAAGGACATAAAGGAGTGTAACTTACGAACAACACATTCTTTTTGTAACAATATTTCTACATGCTCTAGATATTCCTTCCACATTTCGAATGCCAGCAACATGAAAATTACAAAGAAATATGTTTACAAATTAATCATTATTCACACTTTCTTCTATATTCATCTTTACATTTACTACATTTTTAACACCGTTTATTTGTTCACAAACTCCTGAATACCAGAAAAGGCGACCAAGGAAGTAAAGTTAAACCCAAGTGTGAAGTTTGTTATTTACAAGCTTGTAAAGGTTCGAATAACTTCTCATAATTTGGTTTGCAATTGCATTGATTCAAAGTCTCAGCCGATTATTCCATGGTCACATACATTACAATTGATTTGAAATTGGGATTAAAATCTTTTGATATTTTCATATTTAATGAGGAAATTCACTAAAATTTACTCAAATTAAATCGAATACGATTTGAACTTTTAAACAAAGGAAATCAAACAACAAAAAATGCATAAAAATTTTTTTTATACAAGATAAAGTAGGTGGTCACCTATATTACTCAAAAAGGAATACAATTTTTCATCTTTTATACAACAAAAATTTTCTGCTCTGTTTTGATAACAAACAGCTTCATTTAAATAAATTTAAACAAATAATGTTTCAATAAATTATTTTAATAAGAAATTTCATGGAATATTATCGACTACAAAGTTAAGTCAACTAATAGTAAACTAAAGTAATGACAACACTGATTCTAATTAAATGACATTTTTATAATATAGATTTTTGCAAGTCGCCAATGTGTGTCTCGATAAGTGTGCATTTCATGTGTATGTCCGGACTATGTCACACTTTAAGAAGTTCTGGTGTAAGTAAATTTAAACAAATAATATTTCAATAAAAAAATTATTTTAATAATAAATTTCACAAAATATTATATATTTTTGATAAAAATGTAACTTTAAATCGGTCACTTCAATTACACCTCTTTGGTCACTTACATTACAGTCACTTTAAAACAAGTTTTATTAAAAAGTAAGTAGTTTATTAGCTTGATTTTTTAGAAAATATGATAGATAACAAAGATAAAAGTTTATTTTTAGTAATTAAAAAAACGTCTGTCGGTTTTGATAGCCTCCATTACTCGAATTCGTAGCTTGACAAAAAATCAAAATAATACTCAAAACCAGTATAATAATTATTTCAGCAGAAATAAAAAGGTAGATTTAGCTGTATTTTAATATTCACTTGAAAAAAATCACAAGTTACGATATTTTTTTTTATTAAGTAAAAAATTTTTAAGTTAAAGGTTCAGAATAAAAGCAATTACAGATAAAAAAATAAAATAAAAAAACGTTGTAATCAGTTATTTAGTCTTTTGAGTATATCAAGTAGGCATGATATTGATTAATTATTTTCATTTTTTAATTTTTACTAAAATTTCATCATTTTATGGAATTTCCCACTCAATAAGTCCCACTTACTAACTGATGTACAAAAACAATTTTGCTCCCTAGCGATTAAAGTTTCCATTTTATTCTCCATCATCAGACACAGTAAGTTCTTTCCGGAACTGCAACAAATTATGGTGGGAGCGCTGAACAGATTGTTTAATGTAGGAAATCAACAGCCTGAGAAATTTTTTCAACAAAACGTAACTGAAATATTATCAAAAGACTAAGAAAGAAAAAGGAAAAGGCAAGCTGATTCAGGGCCCATGAACTACAAAGTATGGTCCAAGTTATAATTTTTTGCAACAAGCCTCCTCAAGAATCTGGATGTCAAGTTTCAAACGTGGCTATTAGTAATAAGCAAAATTAATCCTGATTTTCAAGATTTTTGGAAAATCTACAAAAAAAGAAAATTTGTTTATTTGTATGTCCGAAGTAAACTCAAAAAGTAATGGACAAATTTTTAAAATTTTTTCACTATTAAATTACTAAATTATTCCAAATTAATACAGGCTATATTATATGAGATTGTGAGGTTCCCCAAGGTACTGGAACGCAAAAAGTTCTCAAAGAGTTGGATCGGTCTTAACCAAATTTTTTTTAAATGCTATTGGGATCTGTCAGAAGTGAATGACATTCACCAGGGCCTCAGAAACCCAAAAGAGATAAAAATAAATGGCTAAATGGAACAAATGGCTCAAATTTTGCTCAAATATTAATGAGATTCCGAAAAAATCCCGAAAGCAGACTAAAACTGCAAAATATTTTTGTATTCTCTCTATTTTTGTATTAGTGAGCAGCTCATGCTGGCTTTGCATGCAAGAAAAGCCAGCATGAGCTGCTCACTAATGGCTATCGCAGCCCCCCACGAGCCAGGAATTCTAGATTTATCCTAGAAGCACTCAATATAAATAAATATCATTTTTTTTAAATTCATTCAATATTTTCTGACAATAAACAAAAATTAAAATATTCTAATTAAAATTTCATTAGAAATCAAAAAAAAAAAAGATCAGACACAATTTTGATACAAATTTACATTTCTACCGAAATTTTACATGTACGTACAACAGTACAACTTTAATAAATTTGCCGACACGAAACACATATGTGTAATGCCGTGTGATGATATTTATTAAAAGAGAATGTGAAGCATTAATTTCAATCTGTTTCAAACCCACACCTCATGTTTAATAGCCAGTACGCCCCGCGTAGGTATCAACCCATGAAAATTCATTGAGATTTTCAATGTAACAACCATTCTCCTCCAATCCAATCCAATCCCATCCATTCCATTATCGTTTTGATGAACATTTTAAACAATTCCCACTAATTACAAAACACATAGCCATTTACATTTTAATAATAGATCTACTAAATGAAATTAACTTCAAAATAATAATTAATTCAATTACGAATCAACGAATTTATACATTCACCCGGGCCCCCCGATTATGTACAACAAATCTACGTCTGTTGATCAGAGCCGGATTTATCTCCATGGGCACCAGGGGACGTGTGCCCAAGGAATCCCACATAATGGAAGGGGACTCCCATACAAGTGAAATTATACATATAATCATAAAAAAAATACTTCTATCGCAAGCATTCTGCATATCGCGCGTTGGCTGTCTCTACCTCGTATATCAAAAGCTACATGTTTTAGGACTCACAAAAAACATATTAATACGGTATTTACATATATACTTATCTATATATATTTATATATATGGGTAGCCAACATCAAAGGGTGTAATTAGCATAAATCTTAAGCTCATAGTGATGAAAACACGGATTTAAAATATGTTTTTTTTTGTGTACAAAAATTGCGAGTTTTCAGATACGAGGTTGAGACAGAGTACGCGCGATATATAGTGAATTTCTAGTTACAAATATTACCCCATCTTTAAAATAAATAGTAAGTTCATTTAGCGATCTTAAAAATTTCTCCCCAAAAAATAAATTATGAGTAAAAAAAAGCTTATTTTACTATTTCCCGGGCCCCAATTGACCGCTACGGGGCCCCTCTTCCAGCCCGGGCCCCAGGGCTGCAACGTCGGCTACCCCACCCTCTCAAGGCCCGAATAATTATATATATATATATATATATATATATATATATATATATATATATATGTATATATATATATATATATATATATATATATATATATATATATATATATATATATGTATTGTTGGGTCCCACTAAAACTGCCACACTCAGCGAGAACAGCTAGTCTCGCCTTAGGCATTCCCATGGTAGAAACAGCCTCACCACAACGGAAATGCTAATACAGCTTTAAAAATAAATAAATTGTAAGAAATTAGTTCACAATTTTTTCTGATACTTACGATTAAGTTTCTTTTATGTAGTTTACTTCAATTATTGTAAAATTAGTTAATTTTAAAGTATTAATAAAGTTATTTCTTATAAATCGACTTCGTGATTTCTTAAACCATTACGTCACCGATTTATTCCAGAGAATTAAGTAAGAACATTACATTAAAGTATAAGTTACTTGTGAAGTGCTACATCGTGTCGTGAGTCCCAAGTAGGTAGTTATGCTAGTAGCCTAGTACTATCGGGAATATACTAGTAGTCTAGTTAATATCGGGCATAGTGCAACAGCAAGGACCATTGGACATCCGGATATATATATTAGTAGCCTATAGTTACCGAATCAACATTGGACCGCATACAAGTTTACGGAGTTGAACTTATCAACTGCCCTGGTGACAGCCTGCTCTACACTAGAACCTGTTCATTCATCGGGAATCCAACAATATATATATTGTGTGTGTGCCAGTACGATAACTCTTGAATGAAACACCCTATCTTTATGAAATTTAGTGAAAACGTTAGAAGTGCAAAATCTTGGATGAGTTCAAGTATTTTGGGCCTTGTTCATCGAAAAAATTAGTTTTTTGTCAAGATTTTCCAAATTTTAAAAGTGTCCCAAATTTGTTTTACACCATCGGAAGGACTGAAAAAAATTACGTATTAAGATAAGCTTTCTAACCATTATTACATGTAAACTGTTGCTCGAGTAATACAAGGAAATTCGTCCTAATACGCTGCGACATGGGTATTTAGAAAATTTTCTATTATTTAAAATTAAATTATAATAAAAGTGTAAAAATATTTTCAAAAAGCTGGCAATATATTTTTAATTTTTTTCCAAAAACCGTCTTACAGTAAACGTTTTACATGAAAAATATCCAGGGGTCTCTCAAAAACAGCTACAGTCCTGTATAGATTATAGATATATACATATATACACTTAAAGTGAAACAGAAAAATAATTAATTATTTCAAATGAAAAATAATATGGTAGCGGTTTTTGTTTCAAATGCGTTAATCACTTTGTTAATACGAAAATTCTAAAAATAATAATGAATATTAAGAGTAAAAAGAGGAAAACTGAAGAACAGTTTTTAAAAATTAAAATACATGCATAAAAGGTTCTCAACAAAAAGAAATATTAAATAATTAAAATGATAAATTCAAACACTCCAAATCTTTTTTTCTGTACAGTAGAGCTTCAGTAAAGTTTACATCAGTTTTGTTAAGTGACGTCACTTTTTTCTCACTAAAGTTAAGACGATTTTATAGAAATAGAAAAAAACAATACTATTACATTATACATTTTTAAGACAAAGACAATATAAAGTCACAAGGTATATGCGTATTAAGAAATACCCCTGTCGCAGCATCTGCATAACATAGCGAATTTCCAATCATAAAAGTTACTTTTTTTCGAAAACCCGCTTACCTAGAATAATGGTTTAAAATGTATTTTCTGTGATTTTCTTGGTTCTTTACCACAATGTAAAAAAAATTGGAAAAACTTTTAAATTTTGGCAAATTATTTGCAAAAAACTCATTTTTTTGAGGTTTTTGGAATTGGACGTGTCTGACTGGAGAACTCATACAAAATTTTTGGACTTCCAACGTTTTATTGTTTTATTATATTTGCATCCCAAACTAGTATCTATCCTATAAATATAACAAGTTTCATCCAAAATGAATTTCTCGGAAATATAGGCACTTAAATTTTCGAAATTTCTAAATTAATTTAAAATAGAGTTAGTCTCCAGAAATTTTGTATTATGGTAAATTTAATTTAATAAATGACAAGTATATAAGTATAGTAATTATAAAGCATTCGCATAGAACAATAGTTTTAAGTATACATGCACATAAGCAAAATAATTTTTGAATTTTCCTGAAGGAAGGAAATATTTTCCCGTAATAAAAAGTATCCTAAATGTTGACGCAGGTAATAAGTTATCACTACACCAGATTTCATAAAAATCCGTTCAATAGTTTTCGCGTAATATGTGCACATGCTCAAAAAGTTTTTTTACTTTCCTGTGGGAATGAGCCACTTTCCCGAAATAAAAAGTATCTGAGATGCTGACTCAGGTAATAAGTTATCACCACACCAAATTGCATCAAAATCCGTTCAATAGTTTTTGCGTACTGTATGCACATGCTCAACATGGTTTTTCCATTTTCCCGTGGGAATGAGACATTTTCTCGAAGTAGAAAGTATCTTAGATGTTGATCCGGGTAATAAGTTGTCGGCACACCAAATTTCATTAAAATCCATCCAGTAGTTTTTGTGTGATGCGTGAACAGACGAACAGACAGACAGACAGACAGACAGACAGACAGACAGACAAAAATTTAAAAAATCGCTGTTTTGATATCTACATCGATAACTATTTACAGTATCTGCACAATTTTTAAAAAATATTCCCTATACAGAAACGGCCTCGTTACATTTGTATTATATGTATAGATTACCTATTAATGGCTCTTTATTTAAAATATTAATTTTTTTTTAAAATAAATCGCCCCCTGTTCTAGGAAATATATATTTTTTAAATTTTTGTAAAATTTCTTATGAAAGTGAGCTTCTTAGACAATTTTATTTTGTATTAATGTATTTTATTTTGTATTAATGTGAAACATGAACATTTAAATGTTGGCAATTTCTGTACTGTGGCGCTATCTATCTAGCGCGTTAGTTAACTACTTTATTTAAAAGTTCGAATAAAATTCCAGTCATTTTAATTTTTAATTGTTCAGGAACTTTAGTACCTTCAGTATCATAAAAGCAAGCAAAATAATATTACAATTTATTTATGTAGATACATATATGATGGAAAGTTAAGAAAAGAAAATGTTTTTTTGGAAGTTCGTGTTTAAGGTAAAATCGAAAAAACTTGGAAAATTTAATTAGTAATTAATTTTTTTTAAATATTTTTAGGTTTGGTTGTAAATGAATCTACTGTTGATCTTTTAATATGATACTGAACTATTCATTATTTAAAATGAAAAATTGTGTACTTATTAGATGATGAAAATAAAAAATTAGTAGTTTGAAAAACCGAAACAAATCGACCGACGTCTTGAAAAAGTCTGTCGGGACACCGGAGCAACGGAGCTAGAACCGTGACAAATCCGGGAAAACCAAGGCGTATGGACACTCTACACGGATTGTGAATGTTATAAACTTTAAGTTTTGATTTTTAAGCACATTATGAGTGAAATTGAAAATTAACAACTTGTGAAATTTGACATTTTAGTTAAAGTGCATATAAAATATAATACCTACATGTTTTTATAAAAATGCAAATATAAATAAATGTTTTCTGTTTTTTTTTTTTTTTTTATTTTAATTGTTATTAATTATTTGGCTTTTTTAATAATTTAGAATTTTTCTGTCAAATGAATAAATTCTGAAAATATGAATTTATGACATAATTTCAGTAAAAGTGAAAATGAAATTTTTCACCCACACTTTTGTAGTGTCAATGTACATCACTGGATCCCAATTTTCAAATGGATAGATAATTTCAGTAGCGTAGAAACTAATTATTAAAAAATTGCAAACCAAATGTGTTTATATGATAATACGTACTTATAAAATTTATATACGTGTTCTTCCGAAAATCGTAAATACCTAATTAACTTTCTCTCGATAAAGTTGGATTGACAAACATTTACATTAGGGATGTTATGGATATTCGTAACCGTAACTAAAACTACCGATATCCGAAATAATTAAATATCCGAAACCGAAAGCGTATACGAAAATAAAAGTTTATAAGTCTAGTAAGTACTTAACACATTAATATTTTTTCTATATATCAATATCTAAAAATATTTCAGTCCCTTTTTGACAATCTTGCCAGAACTTAAACACTTTTTTAAATATTTTTATTGTTAAAATCGAAACGTTATTTTGAAGCCGGTTAAAATTAATATATTTTACATTAAAATGTGTGGTCAATACAATCACCCGCTAGTTAATTATCGCTAGATTTGATGCTAGAAAATTGAGAAAAAACAGGTCATATAGATTTTTTTTTATTTAGATTTTATTTGTAATGATTGAATTACAAAATTCAAAAGGATGTTAAAAAATGTGTGTATTCACTATGAGCTTTTGCCTGTAGTAAATCCACCTGCTCAAAATCGGTTCCAATATATCAGTTGGTCAGGACGGCATTTGTACATAATTTTAATATTTTCTTTAAGAAATAGTCTTTTTTTCTTAAATACTTGTTTGATTTTTTCAAGGCGAGTACTTTTTACGATGTGTGTTTACCAAATTCTACAAAATAATTAAAAAAAAAAAACATTGTAACCCTACTATTTTGAAATTTTCAAAAAAATATCATGAAAATTACCTCATATATGCTTTTTCTGAGTTAATTATTGAAAAATATTCTATTTTCCGAGATTTTTAAGGTAAAACGAACAGATGTATGGTTTTTGTTAAACAAATTTCAGATCTTTAATACATTTTTGCCTTAAAAAAATAAATATTTAATATTTTCAAAAATGTATGATACAACTTGTCAAAATTTAAAATTATTTGTTTTGTTGTCAAAAGAAAAAAAAAACTGAATGTGCAAATTTATTTACCACTAAAATGATGGGTTTATACATATAATTATAACGTAGTATTGTCATTTGGATAGAAAATTACGTAAAAATATTATTGTTTGAATATGATTTAACGTAATTTTTATGCGATTGTAGCAAGCTCTTATTAATTTTAGGAAGGTGTAAACATCATCTAAATTCTGATCATATCACATAAAAAACTGCGCCGTGATTTTTTATCTAAAAAAAAATGGAATAGAGATACATTATAAAAACATTTAACTGACAAAGAAAAAGAATATAGCCGAATCGTTAAATTGGATTAAAAAAATCATGACATGCTACTTAAAAAGCGGTTTTTTTCGAATTTAGCTCGTAAAAAATGAGACAGAAAAAAAAAGAATGCGAGTGCGAGTGAAATGGAGAACGACATATTTCCTAGTTTTTCTCGAAAAGTAAGTAATTTAGAGCAACGGTATAAGAACATTTTTTATGCATTTTACCTTTTACTAGGGCTTGGTGTAAAAAAAAATTTGAAAAATTGCTTAATTCTGGCAAAAAACTCATTTTGCATCCGACGTGTCTGGCTAACGAACTCATCCAACGATTTGGAAAATCGAATTCGCACACAAAATTTCATAAGCATTAAACGTTTCGTTCGAGAGTTATCGCGCGGATACATATATATATATATATATATATATATATATATATATATATATATATATATATATATATATATATATATATATATATATATATATATATAAATTTTAGTGAATATCATTTTCGTATTCTAGGGACCTCAAAACATATTTCTGATATGGTCTCGGGCTTAGGTCGCACCATGACACCTGGCGTAAAAGCTGAATTTCCAGTTTTGGAAATTCGCTAAAACAAGTACATATAGTATGATTTAAAGAAGTTGATTTGGATGTCATAAGAGTATTCAAATTTAAACTTCTCTGTAGAATTTTAGAACTTCGTTTATCACTTAAAGTTCATAAATGTTACTTATTATGTTAATTGAAAGTGAAAAATCGAATAATATTAGAAAAACAAAGGGAAATAATATTAGTTATATACTTTTTATGACATAACTAAAATTGGTTATGAGCTGAACTATAAAATCATAAATTATAAAACCTTAAAACATAAAAACGTAAACAAATCAGTGGTGTTTTTCAATAAAAATATTTCTATATGCAAAAAGAATTCTAGGATGTTGAATTCTAGAATTTTTTAAGATTTTTTCAGGTATATACAAAGCGAGTGATCTCATTGAAGGGTACTTACTCAATTCAGTTATTGACTTAATATAATAAATTAATTTACCAAAATATTTGAACACCAGGAACTTAATAACTAATTCGGAAAATTTGGTGAACCTAAAGCAAATCGTAGCTGCTTATATAGACTGAAAAATAGATATGGCCAATTGTTCGTTCAAGGAACAAAAAAAAAAACAATTTCTATAGCAGATATATGTATATAATGAAGAACTTTCTAACAGCAATATTTTTAATGAAATTTATACACTAGTATAAAATCCAATTAATCCACTGGAATCCAAATTATTAAATAGTTTGCTCTTGTACGTCACCTGTGACTTAAATTATTATTTAGATTCACTAAAAAAATATGCCGTCCCCTTCTATTTTGAAAACTAAGTCCTCTTGGGGCCTCTGGGATTACGTAATTTTTTTTTTCAATTTAAGTAAACAGAAATAACAAACCAAACAATTTATTGAGTACGTATGTACACAAACACAGCTAGCTATGATATTTAAAAATTTAAAAAATACACATATCAGCATTTTAAATAACGAGCCATATCTGTAAAAATTTCGCTTTTATATAATTAATTATTTGGTACGTGATATGTTGAGATTTACTATTTGATTATATGTACTGTAAATATTGTTTTTTTTAATATTTTTCCTATTTTGTCAAATTTTTAAATTTTTACTAGTAGTAATTCTTAAACTAAAGGGCCAAACTGTAGATAATTATTTTAAGCTAAATCATGATGTTATTATTAAAAATTTACATTTTGCGGAAGTATATTTCTATCTTTATCTTAGAATATTAAAAATGTTATTTGAAAAAAAAAATAAATACATAAAAACGATATCTTTTTGCACTATACGGATAAAATTACAGAAAAATTAAGATAACAAGATTTTGCAAGTTATACAAAGTATTAATAATTTTAAAATAATTAGAAAGATGAATAAGTTATCAACGATTTATCTGTAATGATCTAAATTTTAAATTAAAACCCAAATCATCCTGAAAGGTACTATAATACTACAATTTGTTTAAACTCTCCCCGACTCTCCCACCGTAATAGTTAAAAAATATTTTTTTTTTCAACTGGTCTAATCGTAAGTTGTCAAGCAGCAGATAACTTGACACGTAAGAATCATTTACCATTTCTGTTCTGATTTCCATAGTTACAAAAAATTTGCCAAGTGCATGTTATACACACATTAAAGCAGGATTTCGTAGTCAATAGCTAGGGTTTTTCACAATTATCGAATTTGCTTATATTTAATATTAAAATTAGCTCTTAATTTGTTAATTACATGACTGTTTAAACCTTTTACTTTCTGATGATTAAAAAGAATTTCAATAGGCGTTATTAAAGAACGACACTGTTTTTTAACTTGAGTACCGTAAAACCGTCTAGACCCGGACAGGGGGTCTAGACCCGGACCAATCACTGACACTTTGCACCAATCTTCAAAGTAAATAATTTCTACAATAACCTGCAACAATAAACATTTGTTCTTGACGTCATGAGAGAGAGAAAAACATCCTCTAAACAGCTGTACCAATAAAAACTACGGATTTCAACATTTACTATCTCATTTTACAGGATTACTATCCTACAGTTTTTCAAAGAAATAAAATGTGTGTCTAACTTAGACATGTAATTTTCGTCATAATTGTCATATTGTTTTAGTTTTGATATGTATGTGTTCAGAACTTTATTGCGCATCATTTAATAATGTTTAAAGTTATATTCGATGTATATATAAAAAAAAATACATGCTATATATGTATATCCGTTTAGACCCGGACACATCAGTTTATTACACTATTGCCACGATTCACACCAGCTGTAACTTCCACTATCCAAACATTAATATTCCCCCCAGAATTACACGGTTTATGCCTCCTTCTGGTGTCATATCGTATGTTTACTTCATAGAGAGGCATACTATGTATTGCCCCCTCTCCCTTCCCCCAAAAAGTTTTGAAGTCTTTGACAGGTTCAAAGACATCAGACGATATAAAACAGTGTCCTAACCTCGACGAGAGAGGTTAGTTTGCATGTTATTACGTTATTTAAGTAAGTGTCCGGGTCAAGACGGATTTATGTTGTAGACCCGGGCACTGACTAATTATTTTTTATTTTTTTTATTTTTACTTATAATGAAACAAATTGGTCAGGGATATAACAAATAATATACACTCTTTCTAATCGTAATATTTTTATTGGTGATATCTATGAAGGAAACATATATAAATATAAAATTAACCAAAAAATGTAAAAAAGTGTCCGGGTCTAGACGGTTTTACGGTACCTAATACGATGACAGAAATGACAAATTCATAAGGATTTGGTTATTAGAACAATGAAATCCTCAAAATATCAATAATAATTTTCAACTCCAAACAACAGTTTTATTTATTTCTACAAATCCATAATCATTGCTTTTAGATGTAAAAATTTTTTTGGAAATCGGCAATTCCCGTCTTAATAAGGCTTGCATTGAGAATATCTATGCGTATTTTCAACTTCTGAAACGCATGGTATTAGATAGTAGTAACAACAGAAATAAAACGTATAATTTGTATAAAAAAAAAAATTAAATGTTAAATAGTTGTATAGATTTTTCCACTCGTATAACGCACGTTATAGACATCATTACAGTGGCGCGCTCTATAATGACAGCTTACAGTCAGTCAGTAACGTCAACACTAGAAATAATTTTAATAGTACCTACGTACGTAAAGCTCTTTGTACAAATAACTACGTATTAACACATATCTATACCTACAACATGAGTACCGTAAAAATCCCTAACTTTACCTATTGAACCTAACTTTACCATATCACACTTTGTGTTAGGGGGGGGTAAGGTTTTAAAAGCGAAAAAAAGGCATATTTTCCTGATTTTTTTTTGGAGATATGAATAACGTTGACTTATTTATTTCATATACACGTTATAGTATAACATCTGAAGTATCTTTGAAAATATTATCAATTACAAATATCGATAAATAAGTCCGTGACAGCGAATTTCCGGAGGCGCCTCGAAAAAAAAATTGTTTTGCGGTGAACATCATAACTTGGTATCGGATCATCCGAGACAAAAAAATCGAAATGCATTTAAAAGGCGATATGTTTCCCTAGGGAGTCAGGAAGAGTTTTTTGTATTTTTTCGATTTTTTTATTTTTGGCAGCATTTTGAAGTGAAAAACGCAATTTTTGCTAAAAATTTCGGTTAATTTGTTATTATAAACTGGAAAAAAATAGCAAAAAAAAAACTCGACCTGATTACCTGTTGATTTATGCGTAGAAACAGTGTACAAAATTTCAACAAAATTGGTGAAATAGATTTTGAGTTATGATGTTCACGAACTTCAAAAATGTTGTTTGCGAGAAAATGGATTTAAAGTTTTTTATACTCAAAAATCCAAAACTAAGCATCAATAAAATGATATAATTTTTTATACTTACGCGGGTAATTATAGTAAGTATTTGTTTTGTATAAGATTTGTAAGTATAAAATTAAAGTAAATTTTATACTTACCAGGTAGGCGCGTTGCGCAGCTACCAGGCAGGTATAAAAATCGAGCATGAGGGCCGATCGCTTGAAACGCTGTATCTTCATTAGTTTTGCTCGGATTTACTTGAAATTTTGACACAACACGCTCGACATGTTGTACATTCAGAAAAAAAAATTTAAAAAAAAATGCAAAAAAAAAATTTTAAAACCTTACCCCCCCTTAAGCAAATTAATATTTTATGGCTTATAACCATAGACATTAGAAATAATATTTAGCATACACTGATGACTTGGTGCTTCTCTCCACTATGCATTATAACGTGCAAAAACAATTGAATATTCTAAAAGAATATAATGACAAAAATAAATTAGAGTTGAATGTTGAAAAAACAAAAATCATTATTTTTCATAAAGGTAAATTAAGAAAAAAAAGTTATCGATTTAAATATAGAGAAAAATTTATAGAAATAGTAAAAAATTTTAATTACTTGGGAATTAAGTTTAGTTCATCTGGTGCTGCTATAAATATGGCTAATGACGTGATGGAGAGGGGCAGAAAAGCATCAAGTGCAATTAGAAATGTAATAGATAAAACAGATACCTGGGAAAGTAAAATAAAAATTTATCAAGCTATGATAAGATCTGTTATATTATATACTACAGAAGTATGGGCTTTTCAATGTATGAATTTGCTTGAAAAAATACAAGTAGGATTTTTAAAAGCAATTTTTAATTGGTCAAAAAACACTCTAAACTATTTAGTAAGGCAAGAAACAGGAATTTTAAAAATTGATTTCGAAATATTTAAAAGGTCATATAAATGGTGGATAAATATACTGGAAATGGGGGAATTAATTTAGATCAGAATACGCTAGCAATAAAAATGAAATTCAATTGGGTAACGTACTTTCAGCAATTTTTCCTCGAAAGTAGATATATCTATGTATGGGAACAACAAAATCCTAATCTTGCTTGGCAAAACTATAAAAATATACTGGAGGAGTACAAGAATAAATTACTTGAACAAGATTTAAATAGTATTTATAATTCAACGTTTAATAATATATACAAAGAATTGATAGTATTAAATGAAACAGATTTAACTACAGTTCCACTTAATTATATAGAAAAATATAAATTAATAAGCCAGTTTAAAATAGTGAGTAATGAATTAATAAATATATACAGCAAAAAATTTAAAACTAAAATATTTACTAAAGATACATGTATTTTATGCCATAGTGGACAGAAAGAAACTATACAGCACATTATAGCAGAATGCGTTGCATATGATGAGGTTCATGATATTTGTCTTCTATCTAATAATATACAACCATCCATTTATATATTACAAATACAGTGAAACCTGCCAAGTTGGACACCTCTGTATACTGGACACCTGCTCAAGTTGGACACTTTTCAATTGGCCTGGCGAAATTACATTGTTTTAAATGCATATTAATATTTATAAGTTGGACACCTCTATATGTTGGAAACCTGTCTAATTTGGACAGTTTGTTTACGTTGGACATTCATGTATTTTACACGTGACCGAAAGATCAAGGCGTGATTCGAACAATGAAAGCTTATTACCGCAAAAGTTTGCTTATGTGTTTAGTTGCTAAATCTGAAATTTCTAACAACCACAAGGAATTTATCAACTCAGTCACGGTTTTGGATGCAATTCGATGGATCAGCGAAGCATGGCAAGCTGTATCTACGGAAACAATTGTTAAGTGTTTTAGACGAGCTGGTTTTAGTATTCCAAAAGCAAATGAAGGGGATCATAATGAAGACCCTGATTCAGAACTTCGCGATGCAATTAAATTATTACCTCCAGAGTTTCAAAATCAGTTACAGACTGCTGAAGAAATGATCAGCGCCGATGCCTACTTGGAGGTACACGATCATGTCTTCAATACACATCAAGACGTTCTTCAACATGTTTTACAACTAGACGAGGAACAAGAAATCGAAGAATCTAGTGACGAGTGCGAGAAAGTAGCGGAGAAACCAACAACCCCTGAAGAAGCTTTGAACGGTATAAATACCGCCATTAAGTATTTAACTGAAAACCCATGCGAACTGTTAGAAGATTTATTCAAAATTCAAAGCAAATTAGAAAGCAAAATTTTCGTAAAAATTGTATCCAAACAAACTAAGATAAGTGATTTTTTTACGAAAGATAATGTTTAAATATCTATAATATGTATGTATTACGATTGTTATTCGATAGTTTATTTCAATAAATATTGATACGTAGATGTGTGTATATGTATTACTTTAAAAATAATTAATTTTGCATTATATTCTAAATTAGTGTTAACCTTAAAATTACTAAGCGTAGATGATTTTGGTATTTTGCATATGTTGGACACCTGTTTATGTTGGACAGTTTTTGATTGCACCGCGGGTGTCCAACTTAAATAGGTTCTACTGTATATAGTTTGGAACAATTAAATATAACATATAAATTCTTAGCAAAATGTTTAGAAATAAGATATAATACTATAGGTTAGTTTACTAAGAAAAAAGATATGAAATGGCCCATATGGTATCATATATGAGAACATTATAATGTACAATATAATTATTTAAAAAATAATAAAAAAAAAATATCATATTGGATTCCAAAACTTAAATTGCAGTATTTGTATTTGTTACAATATTATAATGCTTAAGTAAGGTATGTATTGACTTGTTATAATATTTATAATTTTTTTGTTAAGATTTGTTATAATATTTATAATTTTTGTTATAATTTCTTGTATGCTTGTAATATTTGTATACATTTGTGTACACTACCAACCAGCAAATATATAAATGTATTGTAATATAATGTAAATTAAAAACAAAATGTAAAAATTGTATGAGCTGTAGCTCGAATCAATCAATAAAACTAACTAACTAACATTAGAAATGAAACGACCTGTAATTTATATTTTACAGAAATATATATTACGCACCCCATAAAAAAAGACAAGCACTATAGATAACATCTAATTGGCAATAAACATTTCGGTGTCTAAGATGCCTTAGGTTTTAAAAATAAAATTGAAGCTGAAAAACGCCATATTTGTAATTGCAAGTAAAAAAATTGTCTTGTAAAAAAATAGCAATTTTTATTTTTTTATAATACATTTTTCCTTAAATTTTTAAAAGAAATTATTACGGCAACTTGTTCCGTTTACGGATGTAAAAATTCCGTCAGAAAAAAAACTCGAAAGAATAACATTTCACCCGTAAGTTTCTTTGTGATATTTATTAATAGACATATAATTTTGCTTCTAATTTAGTTTAATGTCAAAAATTTCCAATATTCCTCATCATAATAAATTTTTTAAACTCGCTTTTTAAAGAACTGAGCGTATTTTCATATAGTTTCAGTCACAATATTAAAAATTTTTTGTAAAATATGTGTAAATCTGTCGATTTTGGTTATTATTTAAAATCAATGGCGACTATTTAAAAAATGATTTGCACAGGTACTAATATACTTAATATGCGGACATACGTTAAGCAGTAACATTTTATGTAATTTTAGGTTCCTAATGGATCCCAAATTAAGAGAAAAATGCCCGAATTTTTTTTGTCTGACTTTTGTCACTCTGAGTGAATTTTTGAACGAAAAATTCAGCTTTTACGTTATGAGATTTATTTTGACAGAATTTATTTTGAAATCCTAGAATCCAAAAATAACATTTTCTTATTTCACGGAATTCAATGTGTACACAAAGGCTTGAAACTTGATTGGTATAGATAAATTACATTACATTTATATATGTAAAGTATGATATATGCATGTAGATATAAACATTTAATTTTGTTGCCCCCACTATCTAGTACTTGCATAACTTTTGCTTCAATAAAACAATGTTGTTACAGGTCCTTTACTAATACATAATACTGTGTGAGTTTTTCGAGAGTTGCCATTTTTATTACAGCCAAACCGTTAATATAATCGAAAAATTGTTCAAATAAGAGTTCTAGATATCGACGGGGGCAACCGATTGCTATAGTCAGGAGCTTTATAGCTCTTATGGTTTTCGAGCTATGATACAAACTTATAGGTTTTTAAATTGGACTATATATTAATTTTTCGATAAAACTGATCTAATATATTAATTAACAACATAAATGAGCAAAAAAAATTTTTTTACCCAAGTTTAATTTTTTCATTTTTCTTTATCAGTTAGGCGGTAAAAATATGCATATGTACTTGAGACTACTTTAACCGATAGTGTTTTTCTTGGTTACATTTTCATTGCATCCAAGAAAAGAACCTTTTCCAGTACCATTTCTATCATAAAAATTTGGTTGTAATAGAAATGGCAACTCTCAAAAACTCACATGGTATATTATATTCTTTCGTCATTGTTTATAACTTATAATACCTACATATATAGAATTTTGTTAGTAACACAGCTATTTCGAACAAACTACTGGCGTTCTTAGCTTTTTTCAATTTATATGATACATTCCTGTTTTCAAAACGTGTGCAAACTTTAGTTGATATTTCAGAAACTATAAAATTTAGATAGATAATTTTATTATATGAAAAATTACATAATCTCATAAGTATCTAGAAGCAATTTTCACATTTATATATTCGCGCATTATCGAATAATTCGTTTAAGTAATAGTTACTACTATAGGTTTAGTAAAATTAGGATCCTTCAACAATTTCTAACATTACTAACGGACGCTTAGTATAAACCGTAAAAATTTTTGCGTTTTGAAATCTATTACGTTCCATTGTTAGAAATTGCTTGGAGTTAACAATATGTCAACAATACTGGAATATTTAAAAATTTTACAATATCTTTCATATACCATGTGAGTTTTTTGAGAGTTGCCATTTCTATTACAACCAAATTTTTATGATAGAAATGGTACCAGAAAAGGTTCTTTTCTTGGATGTAATGGAAATGTAACCAAGGAAAACACTATCGGTTGAAGTAGCCTCAAGTGCATATGCATATTTTTACCGCCTAACTGATAAATTAAAAAAAAAATTAAAAAATTAAACTTGGATAAAAAAATTTTTTTGCTCATTTATGTTGTTAATTAATGCATTAGATCAGTTTTATCGAAAAATTAATATATAGTGTCATTTAAAAATCTATAAGTTTGTATCATAGCTCGAAAACCATAAGAGCTATAAAGTTCCTGACTATAGCAATCGGTTGCCCCCGTCGATATCTACAACTCCTATTTGAACAATTTTTCGATTAAATCAACCGTTTGGCTGTAATAAAAATGGCAACTCTCGAAAAACTCACACAGTATATGTCGCTGAAAAACATGGGCTGGTAAAGTTATGAATTCGTTGACATCTTATCCTATTAATGTTTTTTTTTTTTTTATTTTTGACTACACGGAGAGAAAAATCCTATAATTTTTGTAGAGAAAATTTCAGAAAAATTACCATGCTCTCTTATAATCCGTGCGCGATCGACGACCAAAGTAAAAAATATGTTATAGCATGGTAAAATTTAATGTGCAACTTACACAACTTCTATCACACTCTTACACATATGTGTTACAGTTTAATTCTTGTTGTCGTACTCTTCCATTTGCGCATCTGACACGCCTTATGTTGCTTGGGCTGTACCTGTAAAAACTTTCAAGATGCCCGATCTTTTCCGACCTTCGGAATATGTTGTAATACTGAATTGAGAAAATGATGAATTAAACGATGACCATCCGTCCTGTGAGGCATTCTATTGAAAACTGCTTCGACAGTTCGACACCACAGAACATCACACCAGTTAGCTAGCTGATGCGGTGGTAACACCACCAGGTCTGGCTATGTGACCTTCCATATATGATTGTGTTGTTACCTTTTGCAGCTTGCCTCGCTATGTGATGCCTTCTCTTTCTTTCTTTCTACTATTAGCTTCTTTTCTTCTTTTCTACTTTTCTTCTATTTTAAGACAGCATGGTAATTTTTGTAAAAAAAAAAAAAAAAAAAAAAAAAACAATTAAAAAATATTTTTCTGGCGGTAATGGAACTTTTTATTGTGTTGTTTTACAAATTTTATGGAGCTAATATTACGGAAAGAACATTCTATCCTTTAAATTTTCTATGATTAATTATAATTTTTATATTCTTACCGTACAAAATAGAATATGTTCGCCTTTTACACGTCGATTGTAGTGCTGAGCACAGTAATTTTTATATGAATTTTTTCTCCGTGTAGTAATTTACATCTCACAAGTAAAGGTCCCGAGGCCGGACCTATCGATTTCGATGAAACTTAAATATATTGTAGAACACTAAAAACTAAGGGACACGTATTTTTTTTTATCTGCGGAAAAACGGTTTGAAGGGGTGAAATCACCCTCCAAAAATTGGGGTAAAAATTTAATTTTTCAAATATCTCGAAAACAGTAAGAGATAGAGCAAAATTTTGAATTGGCGATATTGCTCTTTTTTAAAGAGCTATCTATTGATATGCAATTTGTTCATATTACATCAACAGGGGTGGTTGGGGGTTAAAATTTGGGGGTTAATTTTGCAAAAAGGGGGTGAAAAATAAACAATATAAAAATTTTGTTTACAGATTTGAAATCTACGTCAAAAAATCTAATTGACCTGTTTTTGCTCAATATCCTAATATTAAGTCTAGGGGTAGTTAACTAGAGGGTGACTATGTCGAATAATCGTACTATTTGGGTATTTCAAGAAGTTCTTCTTCATGGAAAATAGCTTAAGACAATTAGAATAACGTAGAAATGAAATTCTCGAATTCAAAATTGAGTTTGAGCAATATTGGGGAGGGGGTGAGTCACCCTCTTAAATTACATACTAGTTTATATACACTAATTTTTGCTATTAACACACTGATAGTGGGTAAAATAATGTCACAATAAGTGATTCTGAAGTTGGACTATCATATATGTAAGGTCTTTATTAGGTTTGTTTTTTAATGGATATTATAGTTTTCCTTATCGAAAATTATCGATACCGAGAATTACATAACCTAACCTAAAATAACGAAACCTAATAAAAATCTTACATACGATAGTCTAACTTCAGAACGATCTATTGTGACATTATTACCCCCTGTCAGTGTGTTAATTAGTGTATGTAAACTAGTATGTAATTTAAGAGGGTGACTCACCCCCTCTCCAATGTTGCTCAAACTCAATTTTGAATTCGAGAATTTCATTTCTACGTTATTCTAATTGTCTTAAGCTATTTTCCATGAAGAAGAACTTCTTGAAATACCCAAATAGTACGATTATTCGACATAGTCACCCTCTAGTTAACTACCCCTAGACTTAATATTAGGATATTGAGCAAAAACAGGTCAATTAGATTTTTTGACGTAGATTTCAAATCTGTAAACAAAATTTTTATATTGTTTATTTTTCACCCCCTTTTTGCAAAATTAACCCCCAAATTTTAACCCCCAACCACCCCTGTTGATGTAATATGAACAAATTGCATATCAATAGATAGCTCTTTAAAAAAGAGCAATATCGCCAATTTAAACTTTTGCTCTATCTCTTATTGTTTTCGAGATATTTGAAAAATAAAATTTTTACCCCAATTTTTGGAGGGCGATTTCACCCCTTCAAACCGTTTTTCCGCAGATAAAAAAAAATACGTGTCCCTTAGTTTTTAGTGTTCTACAACATATTTAAATTTCATCAAAATCGATAGGTCCGGCCTCGGGACCTTTACTTGTCAGTAAAAGTTATTTATGAATCAAATCAAAGATTTTTATCCGATGACTTTATTCAAATTTGAATCGAAAATTATGGTAAAGTTGTATGTGTCTACGGTATTACATTTAGAGCAAGCAAATGTTTATATAAACCTTTATTATCCGCGGAATGTACTATTTATATAGGAAATTGTGTATGACATACGTTAATTAATTCGCGTTAATTACATTTAACGTTGTTACTGTACCGTAACGCTTGTTACATTAACTGTAACAATTCAAACACCAACCAAATAGCTACACATACATACGTATAAATACGTACATATGTATGCACGTAATATGGCAAACCACTGCATGTTTATTTATATCGAGTGTCCATTAAAAGCTCAAAAATCAAAGAAAAAACCCACAGAGGACAGAGGTACAATACGTATATCTATACTATTGAAACCAGTGTAACCAATAAGAGATAGAAAATATGTTATATACGTGCACGGTGTTTACTTTGTATTCGTGCGATACTGTGTATTTGTGTTAGTGATCCTTAGTGGTACTGGTCGTCACGTGACCATTATTCACATACATATGTATGATACCACAACTCTCCGTGTGGAAATGTAACAATGAAAACAACAATCTAATCCATTGTACTGCGATTAACCTACACTGATCGACTGCCGATGAGCGTGTGACTATTAAGTAGCTTAACGTCCACAGAAGTGCACACTGCAGATTTCATGATAGAGATAGTTGCTGTACCTCTGCTCTGTGAAAAAACCTAATTTTTTTTTATTTACGGTCGTTGTTGTAAAGATCACACCGTGATTTTCCAAAATAAATTATCTTGTAACAAATAGGTCGATAATTCCCCCGAGGGCCGGACCTAGAGTTATTAGGAGGGGGGGCAAATTTTCCTGTTGGCGCCCTCCGCGGCAAAAAAAAAATTTTCCCTGGAAAAGGAAGTGATGACCAAAAAAAAAAAACAAGGTCAAGAGTACATGTTTTAGGTACACCTGGCCCCTACCAGAAATGGACAGTGTTGACCTTTTTTTTTGTACATCACCTCCTTTTGCAGGAACAAATTCACCTGGCCCCAAATTCAAATTTTAAGCATTTTCACCGTTTTTGTCGCCCCTAAAAGCTTGCGGGGGTGGGGGGGGGGGGTCGCATGCCCCCGCTGCCCCCCTAGATCTGACCCTGATTTTCCCAACAATGTCTACAATAAAAAAAAAAACTGTGAATAAAGCTCCGATCACACCAAAATGGGCACCTAGATCAAACTTCATTTTTATTGTTCAGAAGTTAAACAATTAAATTTTACAATCACTACAGGCAACGATCTGGACATCCATATCGGTAGGATCAAGATTTAATGTCGAATTTACACGAAACGGACTAGTTAAGTTTGTATTTAGTTTTTTTGAAATTATAAATACTAATAAGATAGAACAAAATTCGGTCAAGTGCAACTCGTAATTACGTAAACAGTGTTCCGTACACTTTATCCTCGTTTTTCCGGAAAAATAAAAGTTTTAAATATCCCAAAAATCAACAAGACAAAACATGGATGTACTTTAAGGGGAGGTTTACTCGAGAGTCCTTAAAAATTATGTATTTTTCTAGAATTTTTTTCTCAAGAACGGAAGTAAATATCAATTTCAAATTTTGTACACATATTTATTAAGCATTAAACTATACAAAAAAAAAAATTTTCAAGGAAAAATATAAAAAATTGTCCATTTTACAGATACTGCAGTGTGACCGAACTTAGGTAGAGGTGCCGAAGAATTGAATTATCTTTAAAATAAAAAATTAAAAAAAAAGGATCCATCCTATAGTTTTTGAGTTATCGTGTCCGCCAGTTCCAAAAATGTAGTTCCGAGATATTATAAAATATATATATAAAGAAACGTATTTTCAAAATTTTATATTTAATACTCATTATTGCGTGAACTACGTTTTTTGAATTTTTTTTTATAGAAAGCTGGATTCGGTTAATGTGCAAGAATCTTGTTTTTAAATTATTTTCAGTAAAATCACTTTGGGAAACATTTCTACACATAATTTGCTATCAATTTCGGCAAAAAAAAAATCGATTTTTTTTATCAAATCTCAAGTAAACCTTCCCTTAAATTACTTTCAGCAAAATCACTTTGGAAACATATTCTACACATAATTAGCTACCAATTTCTGCAAAAAAAAATCGATTTTTTTTAACGACTCTCAAGTAACCATCCCCTTAAGTGTTAATTAGGTGTCCTAATAAAAATTTGTCCTAATTAAAAAAAAAAAGACATCACCCATGTGTAAAAAAGGGATTTCTGGTAATTTAAGGGGTATGGAGAATTGGGTGTAAATTTGATATTTTTCAAGCATGCTGGCGAAAATCTTATAAAACATGAATTTTTTAATAAGTACATACCTCATAAAATACTTTAAGCCATGAGAATGCTGTTAATAAAGTTAAAAAAGAATCCTACACAGCACTTTCACCGTTGGTTGATTTTATATACATTTCATTATACGACTGAACAGAAAAAAATGCCAAGTCTTTTTAATGCTCAACTTTATAGCGCTCTATGCTTCAGCCTCTGAGTCCACAAAAATGACACTTTATATTTCGATAAGTAATATACTATTAAGATATAGTTGTATATATAATATTCCCAGCGCTTTCACAAAAATTAAATGAATATGTTTGTTATAATTTAGTTATCAAAAATTCGATGAAAATCCGATTTTAGAAAGACGTTAAATAAGATAAATAACTTTTCGAATTGTACGCCCAAAATGACCCTAAATGATGTGAACGAGAAAATTGGAGCCATTTACTGAGTGCACTCAATAATATGTATGTAAATAGCTATGTAAGTATATTTCTACTGGCTCAACATATATACATGTAGGTATATGAAGGTTCGTTTATAAATATTATCCGGCATGGATGTATTTGAGGCAGGATATGTACATGTATTTATGGTAAAATACACAACCCCACGTAAGTTCTCGAAATGGCACGTTACGATAACGATGATTTAAATTCCCTTTAATAATAGAAATGCTAAAGGAATTTTTAGTTACAATAGGATTGCGTAACGCGGGAACATATTACGGGTGGTATCATTAATAAATAAAAATACATATAAAGAAAACAATAGAAATGGATTGTACATTTGTATGTATGAGATTCATTCGTAGGCGATTAAAAACAAAAATTTCAACACTGTTTTAAACAAACAAAAATTTCCGTAAACTTTTATCATGGAAATTAAGTATTCAGCACCATTAAAAAAATGATTTCTGTCGAATCAACCAATTTTCTAACAACACAAATTATCCTAATTCAACCAGCCCCAGCCTCGGATCTACGATTTTTTAGAACCGGGGCAGAAACTTGAAAATGGCGTCCCCCTCCAACGTTTGATATAAATTGTCAAAAAAACTTAAGTCTTAAGTCCTTTATAAAACTCCAATTTTTCCCGTTGCGGCAATGATAAAAATTGAGAGTTTTGTAAAGGATCAATACAAGTTGATTTTTTATTTTAATAAATCTACTCTGAAAGCACTACAAGTTTTTCAAATTTCAAATTTTTATCACCATCCCCATCAGAGATACAGGGGAGCAAAATTTCAAAATTTGGTAAAAAGTAATTTTTTTGGAAGTTTGTAAACATTAAAGAATACAAGTTTCACAATTGAAATAGTGTGTATTTGTTTCATAATGGGTAGTTGTACCCGTACAGCTATTCTCATAAAAATACTAAACGAGGTTTAAAACATCCTTTCTATAAAAAAAAAATGTTCAAAAAGTGAATTTTGCTAAATTTTAATATCTAACTTTAGGTAAAGTTTTCTTATGGAAGGGACGAAAATAGGCTAAATATGGACATCACTTAAAGAGACATTTATTACCTTTAAAATGGTTTTCATTTCAACCTTTTAGGATGAACGGTTTATCAAATACGTGCATTGACATAAATGGCTACAAACACAAAAATCAGCGCAAATTGGAAAACAAAAATGGCTACCACGCTTAAACGGTTCAAGATAAATTTTTTTTAAGAATTGTTCTCAATATTTCAAATATAATAGAAACAACTGGAAGAATATTAATTTTTTCTAAAATGGTCGAGCAACCAACTTTTTTTTAGGCCATTTGATATAGACCGACCTAGTATGATTTTAACGCCCCCTGAAACTGATGCCCGGGGCAGGGGCCCCGGTTTGCCCACCCTTAGATCCGGGCCTGCCAGCCACATGCTATTTCAAATCATTTCCATAAAATCTGAGTGAAAGAAAAAACTTTTTTCGACTTAATGACGTCAACAGGGTTACGTCAAAATCCTTCAGTCCTTTTCCAACCGTAAATAATATAATAGAATAATAAAACTGAAACCAAATTATACGTTCTCAAAGGCTTTCTGTTCATTTTTATGAAAATTAGGTATGTTGGACCATTTGAAAACTGACATTTCTCAAATCAGTCATTTTAATAGGTAAATAAAAATGAAAAGTTCAAACCCCAAATTATCATAATTCAACGAATTACCCTAATACTCATTAAGATTACTAAAATTCTTCAATGTCTTAAAAATTGTAAATAAAATAACAAAATGTCGAAATTGGCATCAAATTATATATATTTTCGAAGGCATTCCTTTCATTTTTATGAAAATTAAGCATCCGAGAAAAGACTATTGTCGGATCAGGCACCTTCTCAAAAAGAATTTTACCATTTTAATAGTAAAAAATAAAAATTTAACACCCAAATTAGCCTAATTATACTAGCACAAACCCCTCTTGAAATCATTCCCATAATGCTTGAGTGGCAAAAATAAATTTTTTAAGTTGATGACGTCTCAAAGTTTACTAAAATATTCGATGCCTTGAAAATCGTAAATAAAATGATATAATGCTGAAATTGGAAGCGAAATAGACATTTTCAAAGTCGTTCTTGTAAGTTTTTCAAAAATTAAGCATAGTAGAACCAAGTGAGGATGCAGGAAGTTATTAAAAAATATTGACCCCATCCTAATTTGAGAAGCCGGTCCGGTCCTGTGTAACAATACATTAATGTTCGTTCAAAATTAAATCAAATATTTACCTACTGGCAAATTTAATTTTAAGAACTTACCTAATATCCGATGAAAGTTTCCATACTATTAAGTCTTATGTATGGACAAGTAAGTTACATTCTTATACGTAATACGCGTAGTATCAGAAGTCAAATAAAGTTAGTTTACACATCAAACAAAGAGGGCGCAAATTAATGGAATCGATATTTATTACCAAAAGTATACGTGTGCGTATAATCCGTCTAGATACTCCGAGGTTAAGTAAACATTCTTAAGGAAATTTTTCAGAAATTATGCTTTTATCATTATTTTTTATATTTTTACTTATTTAAGGGGGGAGTTCATGCCAGAGACAGCTAATAAAATAATTTTTTTCAAATCTCCTTTTTTGTTTTTATTTTGTTCTGTGGTTCTTTACAAACACGTTGATATCTAAAACATGGCCAAAAAATTTTTTTTCAAGTAGAAAAATATTTATTTGTGAGCCACTGCACAGCCAAGTTTCTGCTCCTTTGCAGACAACGCTCGCCCCCCCCCCCCGCGCGATTTGATCAGTAATATTTAGTTTTGGTGTGTGTGCATGAGTCATAGTATACACGAAAATGGAACAAGAGGGGACAATGTATAGGCCTGGAGAGTTTTAATAAACAGTGAGTAAACTGCTTCTTTTGTTATTATTTTTGTTTTTTACCGTTTCCCGAAAATTGTGTTTTTCACGACAAGGAAAATCATATCTCAAGTTCTAGAAAAGATAGAGACTTAATTTTTTTAAAATTTTGTTCATAAACATATTGCGCATAAAGTGGAGTATGCTTTTTCAATTTGAACAATTGTAACTATTTTTAAACATTTTTTTTCTAATAAAAAATTGGGTTTTATAATTTTTAGAAGTTTGGGATTACAGTTTTATAGTTAATTTTTAAAATTACCTGAAACCCATACTCAGCTTTATGGACAGGTCCTTTAGAAATAAAATAATCAAAAATATTTAAAAAATATTCACTACTTTTTGAGATATGGCGTTCCTTGTAAACGCTTAAAAACTTGTGAAAAAGGGCCCCCTCCCCCCACAGGGAAGAGTAATGAATGTTTCAAAAACAAAATTTTCTATTTGAAACCCTCCCTAATTTGGAAAAAAAAATTCAACAAGCAAAATAATCATAAATAAAAAAGTTGCTTTTTTATTTGAACTCCTCCCTTAATTTTTTTATTATTTTGTTTCGAATTTAGCCCTCTGAATTCGACTCTTTGATTGTCTGTTAGTAAACCCTGAAACTCAAATAAATTACAATTCTTTTCTTCATTTAATCGATTTTCTCTCTTTTTTGCAAAGAGTTATTGTCAAAACAATCTTTGAACGCCGATCACAAATTTACAATTGCAATTCCTCCAAATCAAACAAATCCGCTAGAGAGATCCAAAATAGAAAAGAATATTTTAGAAACCTGAAAATGTCATCGTAGGGGTATGGATCACAATGAGTATTGCAAAATCCGCTACTTTTTAAATTTCATTTCATTGAAGGTCTCTTATGACGTTGTTTTTATTGGTTGCATGCAAAACACTAATATGAATATGAAAATTGTGAAATACCTACTATTACAGAGAATAATGGATTTTCCCTAGTTGGTTTCAAACTTCTGATCAGTCAACAGTCTAAATTGCAAAACACTTCATCAATTCCGGATATTTTTCTATCTCTTGCAGTTTACAAAATTCGACTATTTTCAATTTCAAATATTTTCGAGTGCTTATGAAACATTACTACGTATGATGAACTTTTGTTCGCATTTAAACATATGCAGTATTCGTATGTTCACTTATCGTTCAGCTAAACTGAAACTTTAGGCACTCGATTTCTTTGGTTTGTATGACCAAAATCCAAAATCCAAATCCAAAACCAAAATTCGAATAGTTACCGATAAAAAAACAAACAAAAAAAAAACACCCCTGTAGCAATATTCTGCATAACCTAGCGAATTATCTAGAAGTTATCATACTTTTAATAAAATAACTTCCTGTTACATAGAAGGAACAGGTACATTCTCAGTTCAAAAAAATACAATTTTAAAAGCATTACGAGTTTTTCAGTCCTTTATCTAATACAAACGCCACCCACATCATTTTTTAAGTGCAAACCAACAAATGAGCATCATAGTTAGATAATACAAGGCATATAATAATACCATTCTGTCATAAGAATAACATTGGTTTAATAATTCACATTTTTTTTCTCGAAAATCAATGAATATCTAATTAACACGATGACGGTTATGAAGAATTATGACGAAATGTCCAACTGACACTATTTTGACAACTGATGTCGCAGTTAATCAAGTTTTACTTGACGTCTTACAGCATCAATGATGGTCAACCGGTTAATTTTTCTGCTCTTACAAGGGGAGTACATCAAACATGGGAATCACGGATTTGGGAGAAATTAATATACGTTGTAGAATATATTTCTCTGAGTATTGTAGTAATAATAATTTAGGCCAATGCGTCTTCGTTTAGAAATTAAACGCACGAAAAGTTTCCAATAACATATCGTGTTTGATATGTATCAGTTAGTTGGTACTGCCTGCCACAGCGGTCGCTGGTGGTGTGGTTAGAGTCTGCTCTCATGTATGTAATTTTTTCTAATACACAAACGGAAAGGTTCTATGTTCGAATCTATACCTTTCCAACATAATTCTCTTTTCAATTTTTTTTTAAACTTTTGCAATATTGTACGATGCTATAATTATTTTCTAAAAAAGGAGATATAATATTTTTTGTACATGTTGTACGTTATATTTACATAAAATATATGTTAACATACATTTTTACATAAAATTAAAGCGATGTTTATTATAAATAAATAATTGTTTATTATAACTATTTTTAGACATTCTTCATTTTATCCTCATTTAAAGTATGGCAATTGTAAATTGTTTTGTAATAATGACATAAAAAAGAATACCAATCTCCGTTTAAAAAATAATTATAGCATCGTCAATGTAATTGAGCATTGTACAATATTAAAAAATTTTTTTTAAAAAAATTGAAAAGAGAAGAATTTTGTTGGAAAAGCATAGATTCGAACATAGGACCGTTCCGTCTGTATATTAAAAAAAACGCCGTGAGCAGCGGGGCCCCATCACGGTAGTCGAATTTTCCCCTTCATCTTCGGTATTGAATGTCTACAAGCGAAATGTGATTGAAAGTCTACAACCGAATTGTCATTTTGTTGGTTTCAAAACTGGTGATGAGTGTTCGGCTGATCGAGGCTTTAAAAAACGGTTTTAAGTATTTAAGGGCTGTATCTCAGTAAATTTCAATTTTGTGCCGAAAACAGGTAGCAGAAAAAAAGCCAACACAATTCGTACGAGGACATTCCTGTCCATGTTTATCCGCTAATTGCCTTTATGTTTTAGTTTTAAAAATTAAAAAATGACCTTAAATAGTAAACTGGAAGGCCTTTATAAAGATATTTTTTCTTTCCAAAAAAATCCAAAATTTCTATTTTATAAATACTAAAAATCCAAAATTCCTAATTTATAAATAAACAGTGACTTTAATAACATTTTTAAATTACTTAATATGTATGTATTTCATTTGTCATAAAAGTAAGTTCACTTTTTTTAAATTTTTTAAAATTACTATTCGCCTACTTGTATTTAGAATAAACATAATGCTTTTAAAACACATTTAACAATAGCATTCAATTCCGAGGTAAAAATGGGAGAAGTGGGGGGAAAAGTAATGCGGACTCCCTACAAGGTACTAGCTGGATACTAACTGAATACACGTACAAAATTTCAGCCCTCTAGGTTTCCTTATGGAGTCTCTAGACATGTTAGAAAACAAGCAAAAAAATTAAGGAAATATTGGCGTAAAAATCGTGGGGGTAAGGGTTAAAAGTTGAAACCTCCAAAAAACAGTGTCTGGCTATTAGCTTAACCTGTACACCAAATTTCAGCCCTCTAGGTTTATTTGGGGAGATTTTGACCCGAACGAAACTGTTAAAAAACAAGAAAAATCATGTTCTTTTGGGTATAAAAATGGTGGGGGTAGGGGTTAAAAGTCGAGACCCCCAAAAGGCACCCCCTTGATACTAACTCAATCCGAATACAAAATTTCAGCCCTCTAGGTTTATTCGGGTGACCTGTGCGAGTGGTACAAACTTCGAAAACGTCGAAAATGCATGAAATTGTAGCTTAAAAATGAGGGGGGTGGGGGTAAAATATTAAAACCCCCAAAAAGCACAACCTAGGTACTAACTTTATCAACACACCAAATTTCAACCCTCTACGTTAATTCTGGGGGGCTGGGGGCCTGTTAGATCCAGCGAAAATCGTTTTTCCCCCCTCTACTCCCACCATATCATCCTAGGAAGCTGAATTTTGGATATGTTGTAGATAATTGACCGAAACATTATTTAAAACCGGTTTGGAAAAGTTTTATTGCTTTTCCGCCCCCCACCAGCCCCTTAAAGGTCGGGTCCGAAAAAAAATTGCCCAAAATTTGACCCCACTTTGATAGTATTGTTGTGCATCGGAATAAGCCCCACTTACCAAATTTCATCTCTTAACTTCCATAGGGGGGCCCTACACATATTAAAAGGTTGCGGGAAAATATATATATATATATATATATATATATATATATATATATATATATATATATATATATATATATATCAGACATCTTTTTTTTTTACATAATCGTGTTCTACGGGTCCGAAAACGGATAGCGCCCCTGGTCTCGCCTCTCGCAGCTCTTATCGTATAGACTGTATAAGTCTAATTTTTCGGAGAAAATTCGACTAAAAAGTTATATACATGAGAGCAGACTCTAACCACACCACCAGCGGCCGCTGTTGCAAGCAGTACCAAATAACTGATACATATCAAACACGATATGTTATTGGAAACTTTTCTTGCGTTTAATTTCTAAACAAAGGCGCATTGGGCTAAATTATTATTACTACAATACTCAGAGAAATATATTCTAGAACGTATATTAATTTCTCCCGAATCCGTGATTCCCATGTTTGATACTCCCCTTGTTAGAATTAATTCTTTGTCAAAAAGTGCCTAAAAAATTCACCCTATATACTCTATAGTATTTTGTTTTAGTAACCACCTTAATCTCAAAATGAAATATTTGAGAAAAAAAAGTTACATCTGTATGGTATTTTATATCATAAAACATAGATACATACTCGTATACCCTATATACCTAAAAACTAAACACAATTTAAATATTTCTATTAAAACAGTTTCAAAACCCTAAATTGGTTTGGAATATTGTTTTCAATTTTCATTTACCTCCAGCTAGCTGACGTGTATCTGATACGGACGAAGCAGACGAGAGAAAACTGACAACTTAAACGTAACTGAAATATGCGTGATTCATTTTACGTGTATAAAAGTTTTGTGAAGTGAACGGACGCCAGTCCTTATACACAGCAAACCCTATTAATACGGTGGAGAAGTAACAGCGCATAGTACATAAGTAGACAGCAGACATTTTCAATCACTGAATTTTCTTATACTCCATCGCAAAAATCAACCAAACCATACTGTCGCTACTTATTCTATACCACCTAGTGATGGGTCGAGGTGACTCTTTTAAGTGTGCCAGTACCAGAGTGGATCACATGTCTACGTTGGTGCTGATGAGCTGTACCAATTAATAATAGAGTCCCAGTGGACTCTACTAATGACCACGCATACTTTTGGTGTAACTCATCGCTCTTTTGGTGTGACTCGCAAATATGCAATTTAACACTGATTGGTACATACAGAACACCGCGTTTCTGAAGGCCCCGCGCCGTTGACTGATGTTGTAAAATCAAAAACTTAAATGTGACCTTTGAAAGGCCATACTGATTTAATTAATAAGATCAGAATTTTGCGTTCCAGAATTGTATCCAAATTTTGTTACAATTCTAAAAACAATATTAACTTTATCAATTAAACTATTACCACTGTATCTGAAAAAAAATCTGTTTTCGAGACTGAAGATAATAAAATATTACTTCAGACTTACCGTTATAGCCCGTCCACACTACACAAACTTTTGTTTGCACAAACTTTTGCACAAACAAAAGTTTGTACAAATAGTACGTCCACATTACACAAACTTTTGTTTGACTGAATTTTGGCACAAACTTTTTATAGATAATATATGTACTATACCTAGATGAAGTACACATTTTTTTTTAAGCTAATCGGCATATTGGTTAACACCTTTTACAACCTACAAAGTGTCGGTGGTAATAAATATTTTGTAATTTATTGGTAATAAATATTTATTGTATGATACATTGGTACATACGTATTCAGTATCAATATTTTTCAGAGACCATTACTCTAGACTGGAATGAATCGAGAAAGGCGGGTGAATAGGAACACAAGGAAAAATGTTACTCATGAGTTTGGTTTAAAAACACTAAACATAAATCGGAATAAATATCTTTCTTAAAATATAGTAGAATAATTATTTTTTCGGGTAACAACAATAACTAAGGTTGAAGTTGAATAAAAAATATTAGAACATCAATTTAAATTGACGTCTTCAAACAGTGTTACTTTTTGTTTTTAAAACTTCTTCTAAAAGCTATTTATTTTGGTGCTCTAATGAAAGAATTCTTGTTTAATCGAAATTTTAGTTATTTTGAATATCTGAAAAAGGAAGACTACAAACTTTTAATTGTTTTTATTTTTTTAAGAGGAAATAACGAGGATGTGACATTGAGATTAAGTTGGAGGTACCCCAATTTACCATAGAGAAGAAATTACATTATTTTTGTAATTTTTTTAAAAACCAGCAACATTTTCCAAAATTTTTGATTACTGTAATAAAGTGACCATTTTCGCGTAAATTTTAAATATATTAATGTTTTCTAATATATTAATTAATATAATATTAAAGAATACGTACTCATAAAAGAAATATAAAAAAAATACAGTGCAAAGCCTGAATTGGTGCCTACTCAGTCATTTTTACGGTAGTTGTCAAACTCACACGTCCATACCAACTTTTTGATGTGAGATACAAAAATCCACTGGTACAAACTTTGAACATCACGTTCATACGTATCGTTTGCCCAAACTTATGTTTGTGCAAACAATTTATTTAAACAAAAGTCTGTGTGATTTTACAAAATCTTTGCGCAAACTTCACGTCCACACGTACCATTTTGCACAAACTTATGTTTGCGCAAACAAAAGTTTGTGTAGTCTGGACCGGCTATTAGTCAAGATCGATTTACCTCTTTATCCATCAAATTTCAAAAGTAGTAAGGTCACAACGGTTTTCTACCAAAAAAGTAAAATCACAGCAGCTCTGTAGCAAAAATTGCAAAGCCACAGCAGTTCAATACCAAAAGTAGTAAGGTTACAGCGGTTTTGTACCAAAAGTAGTAAGGTCACGGCTATTCCGTACCAAAAGTAGTAAGGTTACTGCGATTCGAAAAAGTAGTAAAATTACAGCGGTTCTGTACCAAAAGTAGTAAGATCACGGCTATTCCGTACCAAAAATAGTAAGATAACATCGATTCTGTACCAAAAGTAGTAAGGTTATAGCGATTACGTCCAAAAGTAAGTAGTAAGGTTACAGCCAGGGATGGAAAAAAACAGTTTTTTTTTTTTTTTTTTTTAATCTATAAAACCAACAGTTTAAAATGTTTTAAACATGTGTTCCTATGTTTAAAATCATGTTTTTATTAGTTTAATTTAAACATATGTTTTAAACATTTTAAACTTGTTTTAAACAGGTTTAATTCCTTTAATTGAAGCATATGGAAAAAATTTTTTGTCTGGAAATGTCTGACTTTTTGCTGTCAGTTACTGCCATAAAATAATTACATAATTATGTAGTATTAATTTATAATAGGTGGCATTAACTGGAAAAAATTGAATATTTTGTTTGTTGTAAGACTTATAAAACCGTTTGTTGTTTATTAAAAATTTTAAAACATAACGTAAATATATGCGTGTTGAATACTGTGCACAACAAAGACGTTGCTGAGAAAATTTATAAAATTTGATACTAAAATAAGAGTTTAAATCACAGTACAAAGAAGTTCAAAATCTTATTGTTAGTTGAACTGGTAAATAAAATACCATAATTAAATTAAAGGCAGTGTTTTAGAATGGCGGCTATCACTAATGTCACAAATCGGCCCCAAAACATTTGATTTGATTTAGTAACACAGTTGCATTTGGCTGTAGCCTTAAGTGCTGGAATTGAAAGATTGTTTTCAACATTCCGATGTGTGGAATAGACTGGGTGTAGAAAGAGCTACAAGACTAGTCGCTGTTTTTCAGGATTTAAATAGAAATACTTAACATAAATTAGTACTTAACGTAAATATATATTTTTTATACGTGATTTATATATATATATATATATATATATATATATATATATATATATATGTGTGTGTGTGTGTGTGTGTGTGTGGGTGTGATTTTTCAAGGTGTTTAACATAAGTAGAACTTGTACTTAATAAAAAAAAGAAAAAACAACATAAATAGAAATACCTACTTAAATTTATTTAACCTAATTAAAAATTTAATTTCATTTTTTTATTCTTTTAATATTGATGCATATTGGAATAGAATTGCCTACTTTTTATTAATTAATAAATTACATATAGTTAGCCTATTTTTTTTATTTCAATACAATTTATACCTTAACCGAAAGAATTTAATTAAAGATTGTTCACAACAGAGTTTAAAATGTAATGTTTTTATTTTTTTTAAACATAGTTCAAACACCGTTTAAAACACTATAGTTTCAAACATTTTTATTTAGATTGTGTTTTAAACAGTGTTTAAAACATGTAACTTAAAACACTTTGTTTTAAACTTGTTAACCCTGATTACAGCGATACCGGACCAAAAATAGTAAGGTTACAGCGATACCGTACCAAAAATAGTAAGGCTACAGCGATACCGTACTAAAAATAGTAAGGTTACAGCGATACCGTACCAAATGTAGTAAGGTTACAGCGATTCCGTACCAAAAGTAGTAAGGTTACAGCGATTCCGTACCAAATGTAGTAAGGTTACAGCGATTCCGTACCAAAAGTAGTAAGGTTACAGCGATTCCGTACCAAAAGTAGTAAGGTTACAGTGTTCCGTACCAAAAGTAGTAAGGTTACAGCGATTCTGTACCAAATGTAGTAAGGTTACAGCGATTCCGTAGCAAAAGTAGTAAGGTTACAGCGATTCCGTACCAAAAGTAGTAAGGTTACAGCGATTCCGTACCAAAAGTAGTAAGGTTACAGCGATTCCGTACCAAAAGTAGTAAGGTTACAGCGATTCCGTACCAAAAGTAGTAAGGTTACAGAGGTTCTGTACCAAAAGATTTACAAAAACAACATAAAAATTACATTTGTTCATGCTTTTTTTATTGCAGTTGTTACAATATTCATTTTGGTCAAAGAATTTATTTTCAAATTAAGTTTTGTAGGTATATAAGAATTTTTTATATGTCGAAAACATATTATAATACCGGTAACTATTTAAAATACCGGAATTCATTAAGGATCTACTAAATCGTTTCCATATTCCTACTCCTGAGTGTACGAATTTGTACAATGTAAAAGTATCGAAAAAACAATAATTTTTTCAAGGCCTCGCAAGTCAGCTTTACACCGGGCCACGCTTTTGTTCGGGCCAGCCCTGGATACATATCAAAAGTAAATAGATAATCGTACAGAAAGTAAGTAACTGTCCGTAGATATAAACCAAGCAACCTCACACAATGAAAATGTGTTTTAAACTTGTTCAAATCACAGACCATTGATATTGTAACAAAAAAGATGAAATCTTCAGTTTCACCGTACACACCTATACAATAAGCATCGAAAATTTATATTAGGTATACGTGTATTGTATGCCATTTAATGCGCACGTAATTTTAACAACACGTACAACTGTCGTTACAAATGTACGTGAAACAAAGTGCTCCGAAAAGTTTACTTATTCAATTATAGAAACATAATGCATACATTACCAAGTGAAAATCCCCACAATTACATTTCATTTAATAAAATAAAATTTATAATATTATCAAAAAAATAGAAAATAAAAATAACCACTTATTATTATACGAGAGGTTTCAATTTTTTCAAACAAATTTGTGTTTATGTTTAACGAAAATTTGTTGCCTAACCATTGAACAACAAGAATTGTCTGGTAGCGTTGTTTTTGGATTGACAATTCTTCGAGTTAAACTGTTCTTACAAGGAAAGGGCAAGAAGTGGAAAATTCAAAAAAATCTGAAACTTTGTCAGTATATAGAGGGTGGCTACCTAATAACATAAAAAATATCAGTTTCTGCTAAAAAGCGTTTTTAAGGTGTGAAACATGCCCTCAAAGTTGTAACTCAAAAATGTAAAAATCGATGAAATTTTGTTTATAGGTCCCTCAAAAAGGACGAGTCCGGATAAGGCCCATTTTTCGCCCATAATATACGTGGGAAAAAAATTTTCAATTTACAAAGATTTAATTGTTGGTTTATTTTGTATAAGATGTGTGCTTTAACGTAGTGTAATTTTTATTTCAAAGTCAAATTTCATTAATGTCATAATTGCGTCCGAAAGTTGGGTTCTTCACGTATTTTTTTAGCATTTTTCACATTTTTTTAACAAATAGGCCTTTATTTCAAAAAGAAGCGTTCAAAGTACCAAATTCAAATTAAGATATGTTAATTTACGTTTAATATACTATTGAATGAAATTAATTTGAAGTTGGTACTTTGTGGGCTTCTGTGGGAAAAAAATAATTGAAGTATATTTCGTAAGTGATATGTTAAACACAGCATCATATAATGCATGCATGCCGCGACACGTAGAAATAATGAACACTTCAGTAAACGATTAATTTTTCATTTTAAAGTGTTTTTGACTATTTTATCTATATATAAGTTGAAAGCAGTGCCTGCTAAACAATGCGATTGTTGTAAAAAATGGATAAAAAATATTATCTAACTAAAAAATAATATCTAACTAACTGTTGAGTTTTTAATTAGATGGAGATGTTGTCTTATTTATACAGATTAGCCGAGGTAGCCGAGGTTGTAGCCCTGGGCCCGGCTTGAAAAAAGGGGCCCGCAGCGGTCAGTAGGGGCCCGGGAAAAAGTAAAATCTTTTTTTTTGTTTGTCACTTATTTTTTCGGGGAGAAATTTTTAAGAGATGTGCTTTATTCCCAGGGCCCGTCATTTCTCTCCACGGCCCTGTGAGTGACAATGCCGAATATGGAATATCAAACCATGTTTTAAAATGAAACCGATAACGTCAAATCCAAATTCACCATCACATTCGACTCTAAGCACCAGCAGGTATCGTAGCAAACACTGCCATATTTTTTAACACATATTCCAAATAGAATTGTAGCAGAAGAACATGCTTGTGAAGTTGTGATGCCTCAAAATTACTTAAAATTTTCATACATTATAATTTAAGTGCACAAGAATGTGTACATCACTGATAATTTTGTGTAAATTTACGCTTGGATAAACTTTAAATGTTTATAAACTTTTTCAAACCAGTACCCACTATAATATCAAAGGATTGCCTAAGGCCTAGGGATTAAAATATCATTAAAAATATCATTTAACTCCCAGTTATAAATATTTAATATTTTTACCCAAAAAAAATAATAATTTTTCGTTATTTGCTTTTACAAATTTCATAACTTTTTAACACGTCAAAGAAAGTCACTGAAGCGAACTAATATTATATATAGGTATATAACAAATAAGTTTGACCACAAGCATTTTAGTTTGTTTTAGAAACAAACTAACATCCAAACGATCTAAACTATGTCTGTTTACACCAAAAGTGTTGTGTTGGTTGTTGCAAGGCGAGGAAACAGGAAAATGATATGAAATCAATCAAGGATACAAAATCCTATCCAACCTTTATTATAATAACATGTTCGCCAACCATCTCGTCAGTCAGCACTTTCTACGTAACAACGGCCAAGTATGTAGTCGAGTGAGTGAGTGAGTGAGCGAGCGAACGAATGAGTGATAGTAGTATAGTAGGCTTTTGTATTTATATTGTCTATCAGCACAAATACCACTTTAACAACAACAATCCACTTTACACGAACAATTTATAAAATAAAAAAATCCCCACTATCATCCCCACCGTCAAACGTTTAGTTAGGTGTGTATACGTACGTATATGTGTATATGATGTAACGATAACTTACCACAACAATACCCTTTGTGTTTTGTTTTTAGCGGATTTCCATTCTGGAAATTCAGCTATTACGGCAGTTCTTATGGTAGGACCTAAGTCCGGGACTATGCCTATGGTAGAAATTTGTTTTGGAGCCTCTAGAACTCGAAAATCTACTTCGCTAAAATTATATATATATATATATATATATATATATATATATATATATATATACATACATGTATATATATACTTATGTATTTATGTGTGTACGCGATAACTCTCGAACGAAACATTTAATGCTTATGAAATTTGGTATGCCAGCTAGAATCCAGATTGGCTCGACTAAGTTCGTTAGCCAGACACGTCGGATGCCCAGAAGTAGGTTTTTTTGACCATTTTTTGTCATTCGATTCTATCATTAGACAGTTCGATTTTTACATAGTTGAAAAGAGAAAAAAATATATGAAGAAAATGTTCTTAAGTTTTTTTCTATGTTAAGTAGTTCTCGAGAAAATTGTAATTTTTTATTTTATTATTATATTGCTAATGCTTTCTTTACGATATGAAATATAGAAAAAAAATAATATATTATTCAACAAGCTGGTAATGATACCTATTACTCACGAAGATACACGAGCCGAGTTTACGAGGCGAGTGTCGTAATGCATCTGAGTGAGTAATAGCCATTGCAAGCGAGTAGAATACGATATTTTTTCTACGACTTTTTTCCTTTTTGATTTAAATAAAATTGAATATAAATTTTAAATTAAAAGAAGACAATTTTTAATCTATCTCTAATTTCATTAAATGTTTATATATGTACAAACAATGAAAATAAAATACAAACTACTTTGTTTACTTTGACGTTACTGCGCAACATATATGAAATTAAAATTTGATACATATATCATACACAAAACAAATGCCGGTCCATTGAATAATTGTTAATACGGTGATTTCATTGGTCGATAGCTATTGAGTAATGGTCATTCTTCCACACCTTTGAATAATGCCTAACTTTCTCAACAATTTACGTATATGTAATGAGTGTGTTCTTCAACAGGAGTAGAAAAACAATTTTTTCTAGATAAAACAAGTGCTAGTTAGCTCTGTCTCATCTTTTAAATTAAAATTAGCCAGATTTTTTAAGAGTACGTTATGGAAAGGAAATTTTTGTATGATGTCCTTCTTTAGAGAGAAAATATAATTTATATATATTTGCATACCTAGAAAAAAAAATCGAAAACTATAGTTATGTAATGTAATAATATATTGTTAAATGGATATATGCTACACTATATGAGATCCATTAGAGTCCTGAGGACCCAAAAACGCCAAAAATTAACTACTCAACTGATTTTGAAAATTGTTTCACTGTTAGAAAACTAAACTATTTTAAATGGATACAGGTCTTAGATGAGATCCGCCAGTGCCCAATATTTGGAAATTCACTATGTTATGCAGATGTTGCGACAGGGGTATTTTTTTCAAACTAAGAGGAACATTTTTCGTTATTTTTTTTCTGTTTTACGACATTCGCGGAGGAAATTTTATGACAAATCTCGTCGTTCTTAAATGAATTTTTTTTTTTATTAATTTTATTAAATCTGGTTATTCTGTCGGTCGTTATACTGTCTCGAATGGAAATTACGTAACAAAAATTTGATACCTTTTTTGGAAAAAATAAGAATAATAATGGACATATTGAGGTTAACAATATTTTATTTTTATTACAGCAATGAAACGTACATGTTAGATACAGACTGAACTAATATTTTATAGTGTTTAATATTTTTAAAATTTTCCTGTAATTTATAACTATAATTTTTTTATAAACACTAATGCTAAGTACAACGTAGAATGAAAACCAAGACCCTAATAAGTCTTACTGGCACATACTATAGAGGGTGTCCCAAATAAAATTACCATCATAGGGATGAACCTCCTAAATGGTGAGAGATACAGTTTCGGGCAAATTAAATGAATTACATCGAAGCACTAAGAGCGTGAAAGATTGTCTTCAAAGTTATTGGAAGAAAAATAATTTGGGAAGTTTGAAAACAACCTTTTATGCTCCTAGTGCTTCGATGTAATTCATTTAATTTGACCGAAACTGTATCTCTCACCGTTTACAAGATCTTCACGCTGATAATTTTAAAATAAAAAGACAATTTTTTACTTTACTAATACCACTTTATTTAGAGTTTTAATTGTCTGTGACATGTTTCGGCCCGTATGGCCATTGATGGCCATACGGGCCGAAACATGTCACAGACAATTAAAACTCTAGAAATAAAGTGATATTAGTAAAGTAAAAAATTGTCATTTTATTTTAAAATGGAATATCATAAGGTAACGCTCAAATCTATCAAATATATCTGATAATTTTATTTGGAACACCCGTATAATCTTACTCTTGTTCAAAAATTCTGTAAATTTTTCAAAATTTTTGCAAAATTTATGTGTTGTCATAGAAAAGAGTAGCAAAGTATTTAACCACACATTTTAAAATGTCTAATTCTATTGGGATCTGTCCTATGGATGGAGTTTCAAAAAAATGGCTGAAAAAAAGTGCATTAACATTAGTTTTATATACAGTAATCAGTGCTATATTAAGAAAAAATGGTAAATGTTAGAATTTTTTGTATTTGGGTTGACACAAGTCCGAAGCAAAGGAATTTTCTTGAAGGGGAGAAAATTTTACATCTCTAAAACAGTCAAAATGTGGTTAAAATATGAAAAAATGGGTGAATGAGTTAGTGAGTATTACAATTTAAAGTATACAAACGTCAAATTTAAATAGCAAACGTCATAAAATAACTGGAAAACTGTAAGTGAATGGAAAAATTAAATCGATTGTATGTATTTTCAGATTTACAAAATTCAGCTCATAAATGACATTTGAGAAAATGCACTTTAAGAATAGTCTGATTTTTCAACACCAGATGTCATACCGCCATTCGACAGATCCCAATAATGACCATGCGATTTGTTTAAGGATCAATCACACCAACACGAATTGCCCGGATGAACTACCGGCATAATTATAAAACTATAAAGTAATTATATTTTGTATTCGACATAAGAGATATACGTGACAAACTGACCAAAACATGTACAGAATGAATTGTTACGTATAAATTACCCTTTTCTTGGTTGATTATTGGAACAGACCTCATATCACAATTTAAAGAGTCCGCTATAGTTATATCTTGGATCTTGAATAAACCTAGTGAATAAATTTGAGCATTTCTTACTACAAATTGTTACTCCTTTTCATACGTATATTTCAGAAACTGGTTTTACCAATTTTGCATTTTGAGGTAAAACTAGCGCAATAAAAAGTGCATGGAACTTATTTATCGCTATCGTACCGAGTAAGCGAAAACAGAGGAACTCCCCGTATGACCTACCCCTGAAGCTAAAGTTGCGATGCCGTATCGAAGACGTCATAGAATATCTACTTAATTTTGATTGTCCAGTAATTATGACCTATTTGAGTTTGAACATGACAACAAAATTTTATAGCCGCGTTGATGGGCCCATGCCTTTATACATTTCCAACAGGGAAAAGAAGTAAATATTCAATTAAGTTAGTTACCTCGACATTCAACTTTTCGACCGAATAGTTTCAAATTTTAATAGTATAAAGAAGAATACTAAATCTGATTGTCCTTGTAATTTAGGAAAGATTGATCGCTTCTGAGTTAAGATAATTAGGGTTAAAGTTTGTATCTACTCCATGAATTAGATCTCAAAATTCTGACTACGTACCCTTATTTTGTATTTAACAATATAATAACTCGACAGAATTCAATAAAAAAACTAGGGAAAGAAAGATTAATAAGTCCTGAATGTAAAGAAAAAATTGAATTATTTGTTGATAGTTTTGAATTGAAGATATCATCAGAGAAATTATAGTATTTTAATAAGAATTTTACATGGATACCAATTTCAAGCAACTGAACCGAAGCAGTCTGGCAACACAGTATACTAAATAACTGATTTCTTGGTATTTATAGCACTAATTTTAAGCCCTATCTCACTAAACATTAATTTTAGAATAGACATAAAAATTTTTTTAAAAGGTTCTTGTAAGGATTAACGAGGAGAACATTTATGGAAAATGTTAACTCCCGGAAAAGTTTTTTTATATTGTTTAAACAATATTGAAAATTCATGAATAGCATTTTTTGACCTTTCACCGCTTACGTAGCGAAAATGGTGATAGATACATTAAAAAGTCCGCGAGAGCACCTGTCTATCTTGTACAGGTGAAAAAATACAGCGCTCCAAACGCATATGCATACCACTTAATATGTTTATTGGGTAAATCACAATAATGTCAAAACATTTATCATAAAAAACTTTGATGGTGTAAGTATGTATACACAGGCTGTTTGAAAGTATCCATATACTCATGTTCGTATGAAAAATAGTACGCATCAACATCTATCCACTAATACAGACAATAATGACATAAAGTAATTTTGGTTTGCAATTTTTTCTACTAGCAGGTCACAAGGTAACTACCTTAAATACACATTTATACATGTATATAATAGTATATATATTTACGTACAGGTATTTCCATACCAATTAATATGTTTATTGGGTAAATCACAATAATGCCAAAACATTTATCATAAAAAACTACGATGGTGTAAGTATGTATACACAGGCTGTTTGAAAGTATCCATATACTCATGTTCGTATGAAAAATAGTACGCATCAACATCTATCCACTAATACAGACAATAATGACATAAAGTAATTTTGGTTTGCAATTTTTTCTACTAGCAGGTCACAAGGTAACTACCTTAAATACACATTTATACATGTACATAATAGTATATATATTTACGTACAGGTATTTCCAGTAATTTGGATACATACAGAATTAATGTGTAAAACAAAAATTAATTTGAATACATAACAAATTAATTAGGTAAGAGGACAAAAAAGACTTTTTAAGTTTTAAAATGAGTAGTACAAAGAAAAAGAAGTTGAGAAAGACCTCCAAAGAACTAGGAAGAAAATATTAACAACAAAATCGACACACAACGAATTCTGATACTTTCTTTTCTTACACATTAGTTTCATATGTACCCAAATCGTTGGAACGATCAGTCGTCAGTATTTCCAGTTTTCTATGTACTTATACAAATGTCGGTGTCGGTATATAAAAAGAACGGTAGAAAAGATAATGAGAGAAAAAGATGTACACATAGAGTTTATGAAACAATTAAAAAGAAAGGGTAAATGTAAAAACAGGAGGCTTAACAGTGAAAAACTGTCAGTAATTAATTGCAATGTATAATGTCGCTTGCCGCGCGTTCGTCAATGATTGTTTTGGAAATTTAAACGTTTAATTAAAATGTGAGATACTGTAAATTGTATAATACATACACACGGATACAGTCAACTAAAAAAATATTCTTTTTCCATTGAGATTTTCCTTTTTAAATTACTCAGAATTATAAATAATGTTATATAAACAAAGATTCGACAATTTAACCAAATAAAATTTCCGTGTTAAAGGTTCCATAAAATACATTTCTGTTTATCTAAAAAATAAACCCTCTTTTTAAATGTCAATAGCTCTGATTAACGTAACTTTTATTTTAATTTGGTAATTTTAAAATCTTTAATAATGTAAAGATATACAAATAGAGTTCCCAGGTGGTCCGCATTTTCCAGGAATTGTTTGAAAAATTGACACCAACTGTCCCTGAAATACATTGCGACCAAAACAGTTACGGTAGTTATTTATTATCTTTTTAATTTTTGCTTTAATGTCATTGTGTTGCTCTCGAAGTAATCTATACATATAGTAAAACTGTAACGAGACCGTGTCTGTACATAGAATATTTTTTGAAAATTTTACTGGCACTATAGATAGTTATTGATTTAGATATCAAAACAGCGATTTTTAAAATTTTTGTCTGTCTATCTGCCTGTCTGTCTACCTGCCTGTCTGTCTGTCTGTTCACGCATCACGCAAAAACTACTGGATGAATTTTGATAAAATTTGGTATAGTGATAACTTATTACCTGGGTCAACATCTCGGATACTTTTTACTCCCGAAAAATGTCTCATTCCCACGGGAAAATACAGAAACAATTTTGAGCGTATGCACGCATCACGCGAAAACTACTGCTAATGAATTTTAATGAAATTTGGTGTGATGATAACTTATCACTTTGTCAACATATAATATACTTTTTATTGCAGAAAAATGTCTCGTTCCGTCGGGAAAATACAAAAACCATTTTGAGCACATGCACGCATTACGAAAAAAATATTGTTCTAAGCAAGTTTTTTTATAATTATTATACTTTTACACTTGCCATTGATTTTATACCAATGTGTTGCGCGAACGACAGTATAAAATACCCAGATCCTTTCGGATTCTAAATTTTCACAGTAAGATTATAATCCCTAATAGAAAAATTACACAGGCCTGCGAAATTTGACCTTTTTTCCCCCCTTCCAATAATTATTTCTTTTTTTTAAAATAGCTAGGTATGTTAAATTAAAATACAGTTCTGTTTTTTTTCTAGCACATCGAGATTTATTTTTATTGATGACATGCATATTTTAAAATTTTTTAACAATTATTATGAAGATATAAAAATTAATGAATTTAATTAAATTTGTACTCAAAAAACCAACAGTATTAGTTGAAAAAAATGCTAAAGAAACTAAGTAAATTAAATACAGGGTGGCGATTGACCTGAAAAACCTGGAAAACCTGGAAAAGTCAGGGAATTTCAAATTTCTGGAAACGTCAGGGAATTTCAGTCGTAATTAGGGATTTTTACAGTTTTCGCCCCGGCGAGAGCGCCGACTGATCTTTTTTTTGCTGTATTTTTGCTACTGACGAGCAAAAAAAAAAGGTCGTCAAAAAACTTTATTTTTAGAAATTACTTTATTTTTAAACAATATTTTTTTCGGAGTAGGTGCTGGAATTTTATTCAGAGTCAGGGAGAAGTCAGGGAATTATGAAATTGGATTTCAGTCGCCACCCTGTAAAAAGACATATCTTTTTTTACTTTGTTCAAAACTCTTGTTCAAACTTCTCCTCTTATACTTTCTATCCGGTTCATCTCTCTTCAACATCCAACGGTAGTCTGCCATCATGTTTGCGTCCCACCTTCCTTGTTATCTGCTCTCCATAATCCTTATATCTTGGTGGAAGCGCTCACCTTGTTCTTCACCCAAAAATTTACACCCAAATCACTTTAATTCAACCAATTCCCTCAATTTCAGTCACTTTGACAATGCTTGATTTGAGGAAAAAATTGTTTTAAGCTGATGAAGTCATCAAGTTTTGTTAATAATTTTCACTCACTTAAAGTCCGTAACTAAATAAAATTATTTACACATTATTTCTTTCACTATTGTCCGTAGAAAGAGTTCTAGGCGAATATTTTTGGAGACCATGATATAGTCGATAAGTTATATGTATGTGAAATAAAATATTTGGTTAAAGCTACTCTCGGTAACTGGACATTCATACCCCATATAAACTGGTACAAGCGTCTGTATATCTGTTTGCATGTAATCGCGCAAAAACTTGAATGTTTGTTTCAATATTTGCTTGCCAACTGCATGTTGAACGGGATAAACGGGAAAAAAATACATCAATTGAAATTATTTAGGGGATTTTGTATACACTTTTATTTTGTAAATCTGTTCAAATTTCATTTTAAATAACAAAAGTTGACACATTTTAAACATTTGTGTACAATAGTTTGTTTTTTTTTCTAATTCCGGGATTAAAAACACATACATACTTTACCGTTTGGTTTAGTCTCTAGACTGAACACCACTTTCATTTTTGTCCCAAAAAATTCCATCTTTATTTTTGTATATTTATTCGAGGAATCAGTTAGAAAAAATAAGAAGATATATCTTTAGAATTAAAAAAATTCTTTTTTTTTAAATAAAGTATTAGTAAACCACCCCAAGATTATACTGCCAAAATTTCAGAACGGTATTCAAAGCTTTTCAGATGCTTGAATCAGTCGCTTATAGTCGGTGCAAGGAGGAACATTGCTTGTTGTGTCATTGTTTTCTAATTGATTTTTGAAATTTAAATAGAAAAAAATATGAAATGTTTTGTACCCACAGAATTCCAAATATAATATATATGTATTAAGCGGGTTCTACACGATGCTACGAACGTTCCTTCCAACATTCGATCGAACGTTTGAGGCAATTAAGTTCGATAGTTGATGCGACGAATGTATCTGCTACACGGTGAATCGAATGTTTGATCCAATACGAATGAAGATGTGTTGGTACTCAGTGGACAACGCTGTTATCTGTCTGATGTTATCTCTAATGTTATACACTGATGTTGTCTCTCTTCACATGAACGAGTCGTGCGCAACCAACGAACGCAACCAACACTGACCTTCAAACGTTCGAAGCATCCCTTTGACTCGGTGCAAGAATACCGACATCGAACGGGACACGACCAAATGCGAACCTTTGACGCTCGACATTGGACACTCGTAGGTTCGAACAACGGCTACACGATGCTATGAACCATCCAACGTCGAATGTTGGAAGGTGTTCGTAGCATCGTGTAGCAGCGGCTTTATACTAGGTAGAAGGAGCGCATCATTCAAATAGAGAAGAATATATTATGTCTAATTTTTGTCTCTACACGAATACACATTCAGTTGTAGTTCAGACATCGTGCTGTGGAGATCTATAATAATAAGGTGTTTTTTAGTGTTAAATTATTATTAATTTTGTTGAAAATTGTCCATTGTTCTATAATAACGTGTAATAACTATAGTGGAAATGTTTTTAAGATGGATGATGATATTTCCTATTACTTGTAAGTAAAATTATTTTTGTTATAAATGTCATGACATTTTAGTACGCCATATTGCATTTTAGCGAATTTCGAAAACTCGAAATTCAGCTATTACAGTAGGTCTCATGACGCAATCTGAGTCCGGGACTATGGCAGAAATCTGTTTTGAGGTCCCTAGAATACGAAAATGATATTCACTAAAATTTATATATATATATATATATATATATATATATATATATATATATATATATATATATATTTATGTGTTCCCACGATAACTCTCGAACGAAACGTCTAACGCTTATGAAATTTTGTGTGCGGACTGGATTCTGAATTGGCTTGGCTAAGTTCGTTAGCCAGACACGTCGGATGCCCAGAAGTAGGTTTTCTGGCCATTTTTTATCATTCGATCCTATCATAAGGCAGTTCGATTTTTACATCGTTGAAAAGGAAAAAAAATTATGAAGAAAATATTCTTATAATTTTCTTTCTATTTTAAGTATTTTTCGAGAAAATGTAAATTTTCACTTTTATTCTTTCTTTGTTAGTCTAATAAGTAATTTATATTTATATCTCAGTTCTTTATGAAGTATAAAAATATTTCACTTTTTTATTAAAGAATTTTGTGAGAACAAGTGAACACTATTCACATATATGTGTTATAACACACATACATGTATAGAGTTTTGTTTCTCATTTATTGCATTATAATTAGCATGGTTCTATCTCATATTAAAAAATGTAAATTAAACAGATTTTCTAAGCTAATGTAATGAAGAATTTTTTTTTTTTTTATTGCATTTTTAAGTAAACAAGAAATTGAAGATTATGTTATGATATAATATTATTAAATATATGAAACAAAACAAAATATGTACAATGTACATATGTATGTACGGAAAAATATTTTGAATCGATTTTGAAAATTTTTTCACTAATAATTAATAATGTTAAAAAATTAAACCATTTCAAATGGATTTAAGGTATTTTATGTGAGGTCAAGGTTTTCGGGACCTAAAAAGGCCAGAAATTAATTAACCAATCGATTTAAAAAATTTTTTCACAGTTAGTAAGTTAAAGTATTTGAATTAATTAATTAAATGATGTCCGCAAGAAGCTTACGGACTGCCATAAGTTATATGAGATCCTTAGAACCCTTTCCTTACTGTTAGAGTACTAGACTTGTATAAGTTTCGCCAGGATTTACTGATCCCATAATTGTAAAAAATAAACTAAACGACCAATTTTAAAAATTTCTTCACTGTTACAGAGCTAAACTATTTTAGATAGATTTAGAATACATTATGTAAGGTCCGCCAGGGTCCACAGGACCCAAAAGTGTCAAAAATAAACTAACTGACCGATTTTGAAAACTTTTTCACTGTTACAGAGCCAAACTATTTTAGATAAATATCGATTACGTTATGTAAGGTCCGCCTGGGTCCATAGGACCCAAAAGTGTCAAAAATAAACTGCCTGATCGATTTTGAAAATTTTTTCACTGTTACAGAGCTAAACTGTTTTAGATAAATATAGATTCCGTTATGTAAGGTCTGCCAGGGTCCATAGGATCCAGAAGTGTCAAAAATAAACTAACTGACCGATTTTGAAAATTTTTTCACTGTTACAGAGCTAAACTATTTTAGATAAATATAAATTACGTTATGTAAGGTCCACCAAGGTCCATAGAACCCAAAAGTGTCAAAAATAAACTAACTGACCGATTTTGAAAATTTTTTCACTGTTACAGAGCTAAACTATTTTAGATAAATATAGGTTACGTTATGTAAGGTCTGCCAGGGTCCATAGAACCCAAAAGTGTCAAAAATAAACTAACCGACCGATTTTGAAAATTTTTTCACTGTTACAGAGCTAAACTATTTTAGATAAATATAGATTACGTTATGTAAGGTCTGCCAGGGTCCATGGGATCCAAAAGTGTCAAAAATAAACTAACCGATCGATTTTGAAAATTTTTTCACTGTTGGGGAACTAAGCTATTTTAGATAGACATACATTACGTTATTTAGGGTCCGCCAGGGTCCATGGGACCCAAAAGTGGTAAAAATAAACTAACCGACCGATTTTGAAAATTTTCTCACTGTTACAGAGCTAAACTATTTTAGATAAATATAGATTACGTTATGTAAAGTCTGCCAGGGTCCATCGGATCCAAAAGTGTCAAAAATAAACTAACCGACCGATTTTGAAAATTTTTTCACTGTTGGGGAGCTAAGCCATTTTAGATACATATAGATTACGTTATGTAAGGTCTGAAGTGTCAGTAGGACCTAAAAGTGTCAAAAATAAAATAACTGACCGATTTTGAAACTTTTTTACTATTACCGAGGTAAACTATTTTAGATAGGTACAGGTTGTGTTATCTGAGATCCACAACTGTCCTGCGGATGCAAATGCGGCGTAGAATGCTACACAACGGGTTTTGAATATATATATATATATATATATATATATATATATATATATATATATATATATATATATATATATATATATATATTACATAAAGTCCGCCTAGAATATACGGTCGAGCTGATTTTTTAATGAGGTCCACCGGGATCTTGCAGATCCGAAAACGCCAGTAATAAGCTATCGAACCGATGCTAAAAAATTTCTCACTGCTAGAGAACTAAATTATTTTAGATGGATACAACTATGCTGCACAAAATTCGTTCGGGTTCTTGGGTCCCCAAAAATACCAAAACTAATTACCCAACCGATTTTAAAAATTCTTTTACTCTTAGAAAGCTAAACTATTTTAAATAGGTACAGGTCTTAGATGAGATCCGCCAGTGCCCAAGATTTGGAAATTCGCTATGTTATGCAGATGCTGCGACAGGGGTATTTAAATATCTTTGCCGCTGGGTGGTTTTAAATGAAAAAAAGCAGGCCCGTCTTTAACCGACGTGTTTAATTATATTGAATATTCGAAATATTATTAGTCGAATTTTCTCCGAAAAATTAGACTTATATAGTCTATACGATAAGAGCTGCGAGAGGCGAGAGTAGGGGCGCTATCCATTTTCGGACCCGTAGAACACGAATATGTAGAAAAAATACATGTCTGATATATATATATATATATATATATATATTTTCCCGCCACCTTTTAATTTGTGTAGGGCCCCCCTATGGAAGTTAAGAGATGAAATTTGGTAAATGGGGCTCATTTTCGAGGCACCTCGTACTATCAAAGTGGGGTCAAATTTTGGGCAAATTTTTTTTCTGACCCGACCTTTAAGGGGGTGGTGGGGGGCGGAAAAGCAATAAAACTTTTTCAAACCGGTTTTAAATAATGTTTCGGTCAATTATCTACAACATATCCAAAATCCAGCTTCCTAGGATGATATGGTGGGAGTAGAGGGGGGAAAAACGATTTTCGCTGGATCTAACACGCCCCCAGCCCCCCAGAATTAACGTAGAGGGTTGAAATTTGGTTTGTTGATAAAGTTCGTACCTAGGTTGTGCTTTTTGGAGGTTTTAATATTTTACCCCCACCCCCCTCATTTTTAAGCTACAATTTCATGCATTTTCGACGTTTTCGAAGTTTGTATCACTCGCACAGGTCACCCGAATAAACCTAGAGGGCTGAAATTTTGTATTCGGTTTGAGTTAGTATCAAGGGGGGGCCTTTTGGGGGTCTCGACTTTTAACCCCTACCCCCACCATTTTTATACCCAAAACAACATGATTTTTCTTGTTTTTTAACAGTTTCGTTCGGGTCAAAATCTCCCCAAATAAACCTAGAGGGCTGAAATTTGGTGTACAGGTTAAGCTAATAGCCAGACACTGTTTTTTGGAGGTTTCAACTTTTAACCCTTACCCCCACGATTTTGACGCCAATATTTCCTTAATTTTTTTGCTTGTTTTCTAACACGTCTAGAGACTCCATAAGGAAACCTAGAGGGCTGAAATTTTGTACGTGTATTCAGTTAGTATCCAGCTAGTACCTTGTAGGGAGTCCGTATCACTTTTCCCCCCCACTTCTCCCATTTTTACATCGGAATTGAATGCTATTGTTAAATGTGTTTTAAAAGCATTATGTTTATTCTAAATACAAGTAGGCGAATAGTAATTTTAAAAAATTTAAAAAAAAGTGAACTTACTTTTATGACAAATGAAATACATACATATTAAGTAATTTAAAAATGTTATTAAAGTCACTGTTTATTTATAAATTAGGAATTTTGGATTTTTAGTATTTATAAAATAGAAATTTTGGATTTTTTTGGAAAGAAAAAATATCTTTATAAAGGCCTTCCAGTTTACTATTGAAGATCCTTTTTTAATATTTAAAACTAAAACATAAAGGCAATTAGCGGATAAACATGGGCAGGAATGTCCTCGTACGAATTGTGTTGGCTTTTTTTCTGCTACCTGTTTTCGGCACAAAATTGAAATTTACTGAGATACAGCCCTTAAATACTTAAAACCTTTTTTTAAAGCCTCGATCAGCCGAACACTCATCACCAGTTTTGAAACCAACAAAATGACAATTCGGTTGTAGACTTTCAATCACATTTCGCTTGTAGACATTCAATACCGAAGATGAAGGGGAAAATTCGACTACCGTGATGGGGCCCCGCTGCTCACGGCGTTTTTTTTATTATAATGAATCAAATTTTTTTAGTCTGAAGTAGTTGTATAAAACATTCATTGATACATAATATAAATTTATTAATGCTCTTAACTTTTTTGTAATCATTTTTTTATATCAAAATTAGATCCAGTACTTGTAATTTTCAATCCTACCCTGTGTAATTGAAGTTGTTTGTTCGCACAACGCATGACCGAGTTTACCACCAGTTACTTGAATCTGGCTACACTTGTCACAATAGTAAAGTAATACGTGCATTCCTTCTAGTTAGAGATGAGCTAAACGGTTATTTTCTAATAACTGTTATTGCAATAAGAGTTACTGGAAAATAACTGTTATTTATAACAGTTATTATAATAACTGGTATGGTATTTGGATATTTTAACATAAGATATTTGATGTGCGTATAAATGGTTCTGTTAGTGAAATATGCACAGATGTATAATACTGACGGATACTAAAGAACATTTTTTGCTTTATTGTAGTGAAATATCTGTTCAAATACTTGTCTATACAAGGATTTAAGCTTTATATACACAATTTTAACAATTTTATGGATATAAAATTACAAATACAAATAGATAACTGTACAATAGACAATAGACAATAGTTCATTTTTAAGGGTTTTTGAAATGTGCTACAATAGAAAATGTGTAACTTGCCTGGGGCATTATTATTTTGAAATTCTCCGTAGGTGGTTAAAATAAATTACTGTGATCCTTGCTTTCAATTGTATTAATATTGACCTATGTTATCGATATTTCCAAAGGAGTTATTTAAGTAACCAGTTACTGGGTATTCCAGTTATAGAAGATAACTGTTATCTTTCTATACTAGTTATAAAATAACAGTTATCGATATATCGATCATCTCTACTTCTAGTATACCTATATATTAAATTTGTAGTTCTGAGTAGGAATGATCGATATTCATCGATGGTAGAAAAACATCGATGTTTAGGGGAAAAACATCGATGTAAAAACATCGATGTTATGTCCTCGATAACATCGACACATCGATGTTATGAGAATAATATCGAAACATCGATATTACAATAACCTATCCAGTATTTATAAAGTCCTGTCGCTGATTTAAAACAAGATCCATTACTTTTATGGCAAGTTCTAGGATCCACTTATCCAAACTTGACAAAAATTGCCATTAAATATTTGTATTTCACAGCAACTTCAACAGCTTCATACAGACTTTTTTCAAAAGCTGAGCAGCATTTGTATCAACAAAGGAACATATTAAAAGGGAAACTTCTAACAAAGTGACTTTTTTGCAAAGTATGCCAAATAAATACTGGCAATGATGTTAATTTTTAATAAATACAATAATAGATTATAATGGTTGTTTATTTTGCTACAGAAACATCGATGTTTTCGAACATCGATGTCTTTCTTTTGATATATATCGTATACCGATACTCTTGAATCGATGTTAACATCGATGTCAACATCGATGTTTTTCTAATATCGATCATCCCTAGTTCTGAGGTTGTTGTACCTAAGTATAAAAATTCCATTTAAAAAACAAAATACTCAAAATTAAGGGATATGTTTCTTTAAATAAGTAAAAATATTTAATTAATTGTTTGATTGTCAACAATGATCGAATAGGTATGTGACGTATGACACATACACAAGCATAGGTCCGTGTATATACATGGCAGGTTTATGTAGTAACATGTGCTTTTGATGGAAGAGAGAAATTTTACGTCATATTTTGACAACAAATGGAGATATGTAAGTTGGTTGTTAGTGATCTGTGTTTCAGCCTATGAATATGAAAGGCGCTAGAGAGCGTCTAATAAAATAGCATCTGTGAGTGGTTCATTCATATTTAGAAACACTGAACGTCACAGACACGTATCTTGGCAGACACAACAAATATGATTTAATGCTCTTCTTATGAATGTATTCATAATTATGTAGCGTAACGTAACCGCACAGACACGGATTGTTCGTATGTAAGTATATATTGTCCGTCTGCCATAGAACGCATAGAACGTGTCTTATGACGTTCAGGATGCTGGGACAGAGCTGCCGTGTCACACGAATGTCATGTATCTTGAAATACAACAATTACGCGTAACAACGTTTAAAGGATTCTACTTAATCTCTAGTATATACGAGTATATTGACAATAAAATTAATTAATTTGTTTACAATAATATAATAATTACTCTATTGTATTTTTAAATTTTTATTTTGATTATATCACATTCCCTATTTCCTATATTTTCAAATAGTATATTTATTTTATACGTTATTAAATCAATGCTGCAACGTTGAATCAATAGTAACGCATAATAAAAATCAATTATCTCAGATATTTAATAATGTCTAAAATAATTAAGATCATCTGATATTTTATTTAAATCAAGTTCTCTCAAAACTATCATTTCTGAGATACGTGAGATTGGCCTGACACGGCAGAGGGGTATATATATTATTATCTTCTATGTGATCCAAACTTGTCAATGTCAATATCCGTGGAAAAAAAGACGAAAAATTCATGGAAATTTTCTCCATTTTTTATTTTTTTCACATCTTTTTGCTTCACCGACATTCTACTTAATATGTTAATTATATAGAATTTTTTTTTTAATTTTTCAAATAATTATTTGAACTATTATAATAGTTACGGCACGGCGACTAGAGCGAAAGCCCCCTTTGAGAACTTGTGTAGTGATTGATAGGCTCCAATTAAAGGCTTCTGTAATCACCATTTTTATATATATTAAAAAGAATATGGTGTAACACTGCGGTGTTATATATGCAGCCATGGTAAATAAAATGCCAAATTTCAAAAATATAGAACAATTTTTCCCTTGTTAATAAATATTAAATAAAAAACATTTCATTTTAATACCTGTAAACTGAATACAACAATAAAACATAACAACAATAGCCTGAAATATTCTGAAATGATATCTGTTTTGTTGATACTTGAAAGGAATTATCAAACAAGGTACGTAGGTACTTCAAATTATAAACCCTGCAAGCTACTTCAAATTGTGTAGGTATAATCAGTTCACTTGACTCTTATTTACTAAGAAAACGTTCAACAGGTTATTATTAAACTTAAACTATCTACAAAGATTTTATAAAATATTTCGAATAACGAATATAGATTAAATAAAAAGACAACAAGCGACTCGGACTCCTACAATTAGGGCTCCGCACCAATAATACAGTGAGTATCCAATAGACCAAACTAAACTTTTCCATCTAAGTATACTTTTGTGGGGTGACTCATAGCACCCTGTAGACACTAAAACCGCAGGAATTTTTTCGGAATTAACAGTCGCATCACCCCTCATATATATATATATATATATATATATATATATATATATATATATATATATATATATATATATATATATATATATATATATATATATATATATGAGGGGTGATGCGATGATGTGAGGGGTGATGCGAGGGGTGATATATATATATATATATATATATATATATATATATATATATATATATATATATATATATATATATATATATATATATATATATACATATATATATATATAGGGTGTAAGGAAAATAACTCTTATCCTTTTGAGGGGTGACGCGACTGTTAATTCCGAAAAAATTCGGTTTTAATGTCTACGTTTTAATGTATGAGTTATTTGTTTTACACCCTGTATTTAAATATCTAAAGCTGCTTGTGATAATAGCTTGTTGAAACATTAATATGTTGTCTATCATTGTGTTTCCCCCTGTTATTTAAGGGGAGATTCGCTAAAAAAAAAAAGAAATCAATTGTTTTTCTTGATAATTCTGTTCTTTAAGGTGTTAGAAATATTCTCCTAAAATTTTATTTAAAAAAAAAATGAAAAATCAGAAAGCTATGGGCATTTTAGTGTGCACACTTTACTATAATTCAATTTTTTTTCTCGAAAGTACGAGTATGTTTATCGATATGGTTCCTCGTGTATCACAAAAAGTATTTGAGGTATCGACATAATTCAAAGTGCATATTATTCCTCGATACCGTCATTTTGGCAGGAACTAGGATCATTTGGTTCCGTAATATATTTCCAAAGTGGCGACTGTTTATACTCAAGAAAAAAGGGATATTTTTGAAAATTTATTTTCAAAATGAGATTTCTCGCTCGTTTTTCATCTTTTTTCTTAAATCCTAATTAGTACCATAACTGTATATGAATATTTTCAGAAAATTTTTTACTTTTAGCGAAATTTGATAGAAATTTGGTTTAAGGTATCTAGAAATCAAAAATGACATTCACTAAAATTTATATTTATACATACATACATACATATATATATATATATATATATATATATATATATATACATACATATATATATATATATATATATATATATATGTGTGTGTGTGTATTTATGTATCAGCACGATAACTCTCGAGCGAAACATTCTATTTTTATGAAATTTGGTGAAAACATTAGAAGTCCAAAAATCTTGAATGAATTCTTCAGCTAGATACATCCAATACCCGGGACATGTTTTTTGGGCATTTTTCCTGACAAACAGTTTTTTGCCAAAATTTACCCAAATCCAAGAAATTTTCCGATATTTTTTACACCATTGGAAAGAGGAGAAAAAATCACATAAAAAATGTCTTTGAACCATTATTCTATGTAAACTGGTTTCCGAGAAAAACTAAATTTTGTAAACGGAAATTCGCTATGTTATGCAGGATGGTGTGACAGGGGTATTTGATTTGAATTTTTCAATCCTGATAATTCTAGCTCAATCTTACTATATCATTTGTTAAAGTTCATGATTTTTTTTACGATTTTTCTGAGCAATCATTTTCACCGGTTTGAAGTTCCAAGAAAAACACGTTTAAAGTTTAGTCTGGGCCGGCGAAGGAAATGACTGACATCGGGGACAAACAAAATTTTGTCTTTTCCCCGAAAACCCATAAAAATAAAATCGACGAGCAAAGGAAAAAAAACACTTTGGACTTTTAGTTACTCGGGTTCCTTACCAATGACTCTAAGCCTCCTTTTCAGATCAACTATTTCAATGAAATTTAAATTTTCATAACTGCCCGTTAATCTGGAATTTCTATATTACGGTAAAAATATATACTTTTACGTCTTATACTCGTAGATATATTTTTCTTTAAGATAAAAATAAATATCTTTTAAAAAAATTTCAATTTGGTCTTTTCTCATAAATTTCTATAAAAATACATACAAAATATGAGAATATTTTATTTTGTCAATTTTCACTATAAATAAGATTTATCTTTTACTAGCTAGCTTTCGAGTAATTAACCCATCATCAGGTTTAACTCAAGTAAAAATACAATTATGAAACACTACCTTTTTACTGTATGTTAGATGATGTCCATTTTATCATTTGGTTAGGTAAATTCTGGTGCAAATAGACAGATATAAAGTTAAAATAGAGAAATAAAGTAAAATAAAAACAATTTAATTCTATTTTAACTTTATATCTGTCTAGGTGCACCAGAATTTATTGTCAATATTCTAGCTGGGTTTTTACGTCCTGTATTTACGTAACCAAATGATAAAATAGACATCATTTACAATAAAAAGGTAGTGCTTCACTTTTTGCATTTTTTCAGGAGATGTAAAAAACTATCTAGGTAGGCAAATGTAGTAATCTGTTTAAATTATTTTCAAGTTCTTAGATAATAATTATTATTGATGTTATTTATTTTTATTCTTATTTATACATATAATTTTCAATAGATTATATTGAAAAAAAAACCTTTAAAAAGTTCGGTTGAGTTGGTTAAAATAAACCTAGTTTGTTTAATTACAGATATATTTTATTCAAGAAACATTTTAAACAGTGCATTATTAGCTATTTCATGTGTTTGACATAACAGAAAATCTGTCTACAAGCAAATTTGGAAAAAAATACCAGCTATTATTGGAAAAAAAATGCAATGGTTTACTTAGAGTTGACTTAGAGCGTTTTGAAATAAAACTGTCACTGACTTAGCGCTTTTTTGGAAAACATTCCATTTTTCATCATTCATTTTACAGTAGACTAAGCTCATTTTGAAGGGTGGCACTACGAAAATCGTGTAGAGCTGGACTTGAACATTCCGCATCAATTAAAATCTCACATTAGACAATCTCACATTAGACAAAAAATGACCTTTTGAAATCCACTTCTTCAATTGTATTTTCTACTTCGTTAAACCTGATGATAAGTTAACTACTCGAAAGTTAGCTAGTAAAAGATAAATCTTATTTATAGTGAAAATTGACAAAGTAAAATATTCTGATATTTTATAAAATATGGATTTTCACAAAGTAAACCTTCGAAGCGTTTATTATTTAAAAATACATATTTCAGCTGTATATGCATTAGCCCGTTCTATCTGCTATAACTTTTGAAATTCTTAAATATAAATTTTAGTACGAAATTTTTAAATATAAATTTTAAAAGTTTGAGCTATTTATTAAATTAAAAAATGTCACTGTATAGATAAATATTAATTGTTTAACTAGTAATATTATAAGAATTAACTAGGTATTTAATAATAAATAATCACAGAGGACAGAGGTACAATACGTATCTCTCCACTACTGGAATCAGTGTAACCAGTAAGAGATAAAAAATATGTTATATACGTGCACGGTGTTTACTTTGTATTGGCGCGCTAAACTGTGTATGTATGCGTGATCGAATAGAGGTGGCAGTCACGTGACCCTACTCGCATACGTATATGTAATACCACAACGCTTGTGTGGGAATGCAACAATGTCAACACAACCAACATAACAATCAAATCCATTGTTGTTTGACTGCCCTTCACTCGGTGAGTGCCACTGAGCGAGTAACTGCTTAGTAGCCTTAGGTACACAAAAATGCACACTGCAGATTTCATGATAGAGATAGTTGCTGTGTCTCCATTACTCCATGTAAATAATAAATAATTAACAAAGATATGGGTCCTTACCTGCTTTACAAATATCCACATCTAAATCATTGGAAATTTTCGTCGGATATTTAGTGTGGAGGAGATCATCAATTGTAACACGTCTACCGCCCCCCTGTTGCTGCTGGTGACGTTCCGTTATACGATTCGTTGTACCATCACAAAACATCACACAAAAAATACTAATTAAAAAAAATACACTAACGCAAGTCTTATAATAATAACGCAAATATTGTTGAGTCATCATAAAACCATTGTTTCGCGGCCACATTATTATTTATAATAAATAAATAAAAATCACGAAAATTTATGAAAACATGAAAAATAACTCCCGACGTTTTGTTTTTCTTAATTCCGGTTTTTCTTGCGCTAATTATACCTACACGTTTAATTAAATTAGTAATATGTTGTGGAACGAGCACAGAGTAATTTTTAAAAATTTTTTATTCTTTAAGAGAAACATTTTAATCAAAAATTTCCAAACAAAATTTCAAAAATAAATTTACGAAAAAATTCCATTATTTTCTATATGCAGTTTCCTCTTTAATTAATTATGACCATTCTGATGATTAAGATAAATTAAACTGAATTCAACAGAATTTTAAAATTATTTATCAAAAATAAAAAAAAAAAAAAGTTCAGTACACTGTTCCTAGAAATGCTAAGAAATAATATTAATTACATATGTATCTCATTTAATTGTTGTGTTGTTTATTTGTCTTGACAATTTAATTATCAATAACACTTGTTTAATGTATAAGGATAGGTCAAAAGATCATCACTTTGTAATTATCTTATTTCTGGCCTCGAAATCTCAATTTTTCAACCATATCATATCATCATTGACACAACAACCGAACGTCCATATAGTAAAATGGAAATCTGGAAAGAAAAAAAAAACAGTTTTTAATATTTCACGTAAATTAAAAATATTAAAAAGACACTTATTTTTTTATAAAATTACACTAATTGTAAGAGATCATGCTCAGTTATAGTTGTTATTTTTTGAGAATATTTTCTTTAAGAATTTAAAATGAATCGCCCAAATTAGTGAAATTATACAGGGTGTCAGAGAAATAAGTGAGGTCCTTCTGAGGGGTTACTTATAGCACCCTGTAGACACTAAAACCGCAGGAATTTTTTCGGAATTAACAGTCGCGTCACCCCTCAAAAGGATAAGAGTTATTTCCCTTACACCCTGAATATAATATATATACACACATACATATGTGTATATATATATATATATATATATATATATATATACAGGGTGTAAGGGAAATAACTCTTATCCTTTTGAGGGGTGACGCGACTGATAATTCCGAAAAAATTCCTGCGGTTTTAGTGTCTACAGGGTGCTATGAGTAACCCCTCAAAAGGTGGTCACTTATTTCTCTGACACCCTGTATATAGCGCATTTTAATGTAGAGCAAAATTTTAAAATAGTCAACTAAAACCTTCATATAACTTGTAAAAAATTATCAGGACGCATATTATGTCTAACGTTAAGACACAACTACACAAAATTAAGTTTAAAATATTTTAGGGAAAAGTTCATAAAATTGCAAAAATATTTTTATCTACGACTACCATGAAATTGCTTATTTATTGTACAAAATACTGTCTAGGTAAGCTATGTTTTACATATGTATATCTGTGCAAAATTCTGTACTTTACATGCACCTGTGTGTAAAGAAGAACAGCCTACTATATTTTATACTTATACATTTCCTACATAAACCTGTCATGCATGTACACAGACCTATGCTTGTGTATGTGTGTACGTCCCACCCAGGGCCGGATTTACCCTAAGTGCCGCCCTGGACACCATGAAAAATGCCGCCACTGAAAAATCATATCAACTTTTCACCAAAAAAAAAATAAGTGGACAAAAAAAATTCGTTTTTTTACTTTTTCCTACAAAAAATAAATAATAGGTCCCGTATTGCCAATTATTTTTATCAATAATTGAAAATAAGTTACAAAAATTAACTTTATCTATTTTTTTGTTTTCAGTTTATAGTAAATATTCTTTAAGCACCGTTAAAAAATACAATGGTTTAGTAGACAATTAAGAATTCGAAAAATTAACTGATAAAATAATCGAATAGCATTCTTAAGGAGTGGATTATTGAATCAAATAGAACAGATATTGAAAATAATTAATTAATTGTTTAATGATTTTATATAGAAATCACAATTATAAGAAAAATATACTAAATATATTGTTTTAAAAGCAATGACAATGTTTTAATTACATTAAAACCGTTACTGTTTATTTACAAAATGACATCATTCATTATAAGCACGATTAATATTCATAATATGTTGATCAGTATTTTGGGAAATGCTCCTTCCTTTGCAATATTATATACCTTTCCTTCTTCCATGTATTAGAATCTGTACTAAAACTTTACCTAGCAACTAAATGTTTACGTTTGTTTTTAATAAATTTCAAATACTATATAATTTTAATGTATTGTATTTGTAAATTTCTACCAAATTTTTATCGTTTATTGTGAATTTCATGTTAATCGTAGATAAAGTATAGTACGTAACTCGGTTGTAAGGCATATTACAACGTCAATCACGTAATATACTATTACTTTCCAATATTTACAGTGATAAAAACAGAAAATCCCAATTCTTATTCAATTTTTATCGTATTTAAGCATTCATGCTACGCTATAAAAAAAAAAACGCCGTGAGCAGCGGAGCCCCATCACGGAAGTCGAATTTTTCCTTTCATCTTCGGTATTGAGTGTCTACAAGCGAAATGTAATTGAAAGTCCACAAGCGATTTGTCATTTTGGTGGTTTCAAAACTGATGATGAGTGTCCGGTTGATCGGGGCTTTAAAAAAAGGTTTTAATTTTTTAAGGGCTGAATCTCAGTAAATTTCAATTTTGTGCCGATAGCAGTTAACAGGGAAAAGCCAACACAATTCGTACGAGGGCATTCCTACCCATGCTTATCCGCCAATTGCCCTTGTGTTTTATTTTTAAATATTAAAAAAGGAACTTAAATAGTAAACTGGAAGGCTTTTATGAAGATATTTTTTCTTTCCAAAAAAATCCAAAATTTCTATTTTATAAATAATAAAAGTCCAAAATTCCTAATTTATAAATAAAGAGTGACTTTAATAACATTTTTAAATTACTTAATATGTATGTATTTCATTTGTTAAAAAACTATATTCACTATCTTTTAAATTTTTTAAAATTACTATTCGCCTACTTGTATTTAGAATAAAAATAATGCATTTAAAACATATTTAACAATAGCATTCAATTCCGATGTAAAAACGGGAGAAGTGGGGGGAAAAGTAATGTGGACTCCCTAAAAGGTACTAGCTGGATACTAACTGAATACACGTACAAAATTTCAGCCCCCTAGGTTTCCTTAGAGAGTCTCTAGACGTGTTAGAAAACACGCAAAAAAATTAAGGAAATATTGGCGTCAAAATCGTGGGGGTAAGGGTTAAAAGCTGAAACCTCCAAAAAACAGTGTCTGGCTATTAGCTTAACCTGTACACAAAATTTCAGCCCTCTAGGTTTATTTGGGGAGATTTTGACCCGAACGAAACTGTTAAAAAACAAGAAAAATCATGTTCTTTTGGGTACAAAAATGGTGGGGGTAGGGGTTAAAAGTCGAGACCCCCAAAAGGCATCTCCTTGATACTAACTCAATCCGAATACAAAATTTCAGCCCTCTAGGTTTATTCGGGTGACCTGTGCGAGTGATACAAACTTCGAAAACGTCAAAAAAGCATGAAATTGTAGCTTAAAAATGAGGGGGGTAAGGATAAAATATTAAAACCTTCAAAAAGCACAACCTAGATATGAACTCTATCAACACACCAAATTTCAACCCTCTACATTAATTCTGGAGGGTTGGGGACGTGTTAGATCCAGCGAAAATCGTTTTTTTCCCCCCTACTCCCTCCAAATCATCCTAGGAAACTGAATTTTGGATATGTTGTAGATAATTGACCGAAACATTCTTTCCAACCGGTTTGGAAAAGTTTTATTGCTTTTCCGCCCCCCCCCATCACCCCCTTAAAGTTTGGGTCGGATCCAAAATTTGCCCAAAATTTGACCCCACTTTGATAGTATTGTTGTGCATCGGAATGAGCCCCATTTACCAAATTTGAGCTCTTAATTTCCATAGGGGGGCCCTACACATATTAAAAGGTAGCGGGAATATATATATAAATATATATATATATATATAAATATATATATATATATATATATATATATATATATATATATATAAATATATATATATAAATATATATATATATATATATATATATATATATATATATATATATATATATATATATATATAAATATATATATATATATATATATATATATATATATATATATATATATATATATATATATATATATATCGCCTTCCTAGAATGAAAGTGGGATATCTGGGAATTTCCCGATTTTCATTTTTAGTACCACGTAATAGATAAGTCAATTAGTTATCGAATAACATATTTCACAAGTTCGTAGGATATGCAATTTTTGGAGGGCATTGCTTTAAATCTCAAGGTCACCATTTAAACTAATGTATTATTAAGATTTAAAATGCAGTTATCTTAGAACTAACATTTTCCAGATATCTCACTTTCATACTAGGAAGGCGATATATATATATATATATATATATATATATATATATATATATATATATATATATATATATATATATATATATATATCTCAGACATTTTTTTTTCTACATATTCGTGTTCTACGGGTCGGAAAACGGATAGCGCCCCTACTCTCGCCTCTCGCCGTTCTTGTCGTATAGACTGTATAAGTCTAATTTTTCACGGAAAAATTCGACTAGCTAGTTTCAGAAAAATACAGATTATTTAGAGATTAAGTTTGAGCTTTTTGAAATTGTCTGTTTCCAATTGTGTTTCAGTTACTTTCGAAGATATCAGCGGTTAAGTTTGAAATTACTTTTTTCAGTTTAATCACAAATAACTCTTGAAATAATAATCATTCAAAGATGTTTAAAAAAAGAAATTAAAGTTAAAAATATACTCTAATAGAGTATGATACGCTGATATTCATAACTCTCATTTTCTTAAATCATTATCGGACCATTTTTGACTAAAATACAGCCTTTTCAAAAAAAGACAAAATTTTTGATGTTCCCACATTTTAAGAAAAAATATTTTATAGCTTTTTCTTTAATTTCAAACCTTGAAATTAATTTCTAATTAAAAAAAAAAAAATAGTATATATGAACAAAATGTTTCAGTACTGTTAAATATGTTGAATACAATGGTAGCAGCGCCGATCATATTAAATATAAATTTATTTAATAATATAGTTCTAAAGCAAAGTAAACAAAATTAATTAAAAACAATATGAAAAATTTAATATTTACTAGTCAGTATTCATTCACGTATCAGAATGGAAAAACTATTAGCAGCACAGCAATGGGAAAATGGAACAAAATGCCTCGAGCAAAATATCTTTTAACAACATTATATACTTCAAAACTGGCTGTTTTCTCAGTACATACAAAATATACTACGTATATACAACAACAAGCTTTGTACATAACACACAATGTCAACTTTTCTGTCTTTAGACAATAAAATAATATAATGTTTGAAAACAAAACTTGCTTGTACTTTACGTATAAACGACAAACACATATTTATACAAAAATACATAATGTATATGAACCCTCTACCGTGATATTCAAAGTTTACTTTAAGAAAATACTTCAAAATTGAGAAATAAGAAAATATTTCACAATAAGAAAATTCTGGTTAAACAACCCCCCTAGTATGTCCAGCCCTGGATTTTTATATACATCAATCAAAGGCACTTTGAAAAGTTTAGAAAATGTTTCAAAGTTATTCAAGTCTAATTTTAATTAATAATAATTTTATGCAAACTTTTGGTAGCGTGCATCATTTTTTGAACTTAAATTATAAAGTATGAAAATTTTAAACGGTCTTAGAATATCAGAAGTGCGAGCCTTCAATTGCTGTGGATCAATCCACAAGGTTTGAATTAGCAGAGGGTCTGTTCAGAAAATTGTTAAAGAATTTCCATTCTGGAAATTCAGCTATTGCAGCGACTTTTATATATTCATATGTATACGCGATAACTCTCGAACTCTTGGATGAGTTTGTCAGCCAGACACGTCCGATTTTTAGAAGCCAAAATTTTGGCCTTTTTTCCATTTTTGGTGGTTTCTTGCAAAAATTGGCCAGAATTCAGAATTTTTTTATTTTTTTACATCATCGAAAAGAGCGTTAAAAATTACAAAAGATAAGCTTTAAACCACTGTTCTATGTGAACTAGTTTTTGAGAAAAATTAAGAAATTTGCTGAATTTCTTTATGATATATACTTCCTTGTTTTTGTTATTATTTATACTACAGAATATACAGAATAAATGTAAATACAAAATTGTGTAGTTCGAACTATGCAATTCTGTGCAAGTTAGATAACTTTCTGGTCATTCACTTACTAATTGTGTTAACGGTAACATCGCACGTGCAAAAATTCCAGTTAAACAAAAAAATACTCAAAATAAAGGGATATCTTTCTTTAAATAAGTGAAAATATTTTATTAATTCTTTATTTATCAGCAATGATACCCCACCATACCACAGATTCAGTGGGATCAGTTCCGAATTTACCTATAGACAAATTAGACAATTGCCTAAGGTGCACTTTTTGGAAGGGCACATTATTTATTCAAACTGAAAACATAATATGATTCAATTGTTATTCAGAATAAAAACACTTTTATTCATACGAAGTTTTTTAATAGTATATTTCGTGACTGAGGTTGTAACGTAATAGTATATTACGTCATTGAGGTCGTAGGTAAAGTATAGTACGTAACTCGGTTGTAAGGCATATTACACACGAGCGAAAAAGTTACGCAAGAGCCGCGCAGCGGCGAGTGTGTAATTGCGCGAGTGTATAATATGCCTTACAACCGAGTTACGTACTATACTTTATCTACGACTAACATGAAATTCACAATAAACGATAAAAATTTGATAGAAATCTACAAATACAATACATTAAAATCATTGAGGAGAGAATCGACTAGAGAGAATGTTGTGTATTACAAATATATCAAGAAACTGAAGCAAAAAAATTGACTGATGGGATTATTTTAATGGCGGTCAAACCATTAATTTAATATGAATTTAATGGTTTATCTAATATTTATAAACAAGTCTCCGTGGTTACAAGTTGGGTTTACTAAAATGGAGTCATGCTTCAAAATTTAATGCCTGTGGTATCTCTAGGAAACATATGTTAATATGTCCGATTCAGTATTCAGTGATTAAAATTATGTAGTATTTGAAACACAGAACAAATAGAACGAATACATCTATCTCTTTTCTGCAATCACTTATGTGCTTTTATGTGCATCTTAGGCTGCTTAGTCCTCATTCGTTCGCCACCACTCAATGGGTATGTTTCAATTGTTGATCATATTGTTACATCTCGTATTAACACGGTATATGTACGTGGTATACGTACATCATACGTTCCACCACCACGTACATATTATATATGTATGTATGCAAGACACCAATTCACACATCATCCAACGGACTAACACACACAACTCCGCGTGCACATATATAACATAGTGGTGGGTTATTTTCTATCCTTTGTGGTTACGCTCGTTTCCAGGTATAGACATAGCAATGTTCGTTCTCTTTGTTCTCTGATTTGAAATTTATTAAAAACAAAGGTAAACATTCAGTTGCTAGGTAAAATTTTTGTACAGATTCCAATATAATATGTATATCACTGTATAATATATAATATGTATAATATGTATAAGAATTAATAAAAGTGTAGTAGGCTTTCGTAGGAATGATCGATATTCATCGATGGTAGAAAAACATCGATGTTTAGGGGGAAAACACCGATGTAAAAACATCGATGTTATGTCCTCGATAACATCGACACATCAATGTTATGAGAATAATATCGAAACATCGATATTACTCTAACCTATCCAGTATTTATAAAGTCTTGTCGCTGATTTAAAACAAGATCCATTACTTTTATGGCAAGTTCTAGAATCCACTTATCCAAACTTGACAAAAATTGCCATTAAATATTTGTATTTCACAGCAACTTCAACAGCTTCATAGAGACTTTTTTCAAAAGCTGGGCAGCATTTGTATCAACAAAGGAACATATTAAAAGGGAAACTTCTAACAAAGTGACTTTTTTGCAAAGTGTGCCAAATAAATACTGGCAATGATGTTGATTTTTAATAAATAAAATAATAGATTATAATGGTTGTTTATTTTGCTACAGAAACATCGATGTTTTCGAACATCGATGTCTTTCTTTCGATATATATCGTATATCGATACTCTTGAATCGATGTTAACATCGATGTTTTTCTAATATCGATCATCCCTAGGCTTTCGTATTTTAAGTATACATGCATGTAAAAAGCCACTTTTTGTACAGCTGGATATATATTGCTGTATGTAAAACATAGTTTACTTAGATAGTATTTTGTACAATAAACAAGCAATTTCATGGTAGTCGTAGATAAAGATTTTTTTGTAATTCTTTTGTATTAAAATCGATTAAATCCAAAAAAGTAGATAAAGTTAATTTTTGTAACTTATTTTCAATTATTGATAAAAATAATTGGCAATACGGGGCCCATTACTTATTTTTTGTAGGAAAAAGTAAAAAAACGAATTTTTTTTTGTTCTTCACTTATTCTTTTTTTTACTGAAAAGTTGATATGATTTTCTTCCAGGGGCGGCATTTTTCATGGTGCCCAGGGCGTCACTTAGGATAAATCCGGCCCTGAGTGGGACGTACACACATACACAAGCATAGGTCTATGTACATGCATGACAGGTTTATGTAGGAACATGTTATGTGTACCAGATCCGTTTGGTGGGAGAGAGCAATTTTACGTCATATTTTAGCAACAAGTGGATTACAGTATAGAGATAATGTAAGTTGATATCTAGTGATAGTATCTGTAGTATATACAATAAACTACAGATACTAAAAATACAGATACAATTTAGATACAGATAAAATAATACAGATACAATTTAGTATCTGTAGTTTATACAATAAACTACAGATACTAAAAAGAATATATCTGTTTTATTTTTCAAAATGAAAATTAACTAACTTTTCAGGTATGCATCACTGATTTTGAAAATTGTTCACTGTTAAAAAGCTAAACTATTCTAGATGGATTTATGTAGGTTATGCTTTATGAATACCACCAGGATCTTAACAGCGCCAAAAGTAAACTACCCAGCCGATTTTAGACCGTTAAAAAGTATTTCACCGTTAAAACTATTTTGAATATATACGCTATACTATATGACATCCGCCAAGAATCTTGGGATCGAAAAGCGGCAAAAATTAACTACTCAATCGATTTTGAAAATTTTTTCACTGTTAAAAAGCTAAACTATTTTAGATGGATACAGGTTGTTTGTTTTATCACATGATATCTGCTAGTAACTAATCTTTGGAAATTGGCTATGTTATGCAGATGCTGCGACAGGGGTAATTTTTCTTTTGTTCCTAATACTTATATTCATCTAGTACTTGAAAAATATAATTTTTAAATTTTTTAACGGATGCTCCTAGTTAATAAAAAAGTACACAGAGCGCACTAGTGATGTCGAATAATTAATCGATTAGTCGGTTTAGTCGACTAATTTTGTTTACATTTAGTCATATTTTAGTCGACTATTTTACCTTCGATTAAATGATTAAAATGATTAATTTTTTTTTAAATGACTAAAAAACGACTAATTTAACAATTTTTCTTATTATTCAAAAAAGGGAACTAAAAAATTATATATCTGTTTGATTTTTTACTTTTATGTGATTAATATATTGTGATATTTCATATCTTTCTTTTTCTTAAAAGAAAAATATTAAAAGTCCATAATTAAATTCAAAAGAAAACCTCGTTTTTGAAAGAGTTACATAGGTTACCTTACAATGAATTCGACTAAAAATTTAGTCGATTAATCGACTACTCTATGCTCGATATTTTTGACTAATGACTAATTTTATCTGAAAAACAATTTTAGTCGATTAATCGATTAACTGCTTCGCGGTCTGACATCACTAGAGCACACCACAAAACAAGTAAATAAAATTTTTGTTAAAATTTGGAAAAACTATTTGGCGAACATGAATAATTAATTGCGGGTAGACGAGCAAATTAATTGCGGGTAGACAAGTATTACGAGCAAAAAAAGTATAAGCAAGTGTATTATCAATTGGTACGTATCCCCAGGGCCGGATCATCACATAGACTAGTGGTTCCCACACTTATTTGTATCGTAGACCACTTGCCATGGTTTTCGGTTAGACCCCCTGTACAACTTAGATAGAAATTCAAGAACAACTTTCAGAAACATAACTCCGGAAAAAAAGTCACCAGTCACCAATTCTTATTTTCCGACCATCTGAGACAAGTAAAAAGCAAAATGCAGGTGGAGAGCAAAAAAAGATCACCATAGTCATTTTGCGGCGAGCAAAACCCGCTGTCCGTCTACTCTGCAGTTGTAGACCCGCAATTTTTTCTTCCCTCGCCGTAGACCTCTTACAGATCGTTATCGACCCCCGGGGGGTCGATATAGAAAATTTTGGAAACCACTGGCATAGACAAATTAAACAAATAGTTAGGGCCCGGTTTTTTGAAGGGCCCGGTCTAACCGTCTATTTTAAGATACCATCACAGTGTTATTTGCCGAAAAATAGTCAATTTTCAGAATTTTTTTCGAATGAATAGGATGGGGGAATGGGGATGAATTTTTGTTACGATTAATACCACTATTTAATAATATAAAAATATTTTTTTGATTTATTTTTTATAATTATTATAATTTTTTGAAAAAAGTGTCTTTAAAAATGACCGAAATTCGGTGGCCACGATTGCGGCCACAGCTTTTATCTGAAAAAAAAATCAAATGGATTATTTATCTGTAGGTAAGTCATACGGAAAACTATAAAAAATTTTGTACTTTTTATTAAAACCGCCGCCATTTTTCCAAATTTCAAAAAAAAGCTCCCATAGGAACATAGCGGCTTACCTACAGATTGATAACCCATTTGATTTTTTTTTCAGATAAAAACTGCGGCCGCAATCGTGGGCACCGAATTTCGGCCTTTTTAAAGACACTTTTATCAAACAATTATAATAATTATAAAAAATAAATAAAAAAAAATTTGGAGAGACAGGTCTACCCACACTGTCAACTTCCCATTCGATTCCCTTAAAGACTATTGCACATGAATAACTATTTTTTTAATTCAGGGGACTCCTCCCCTGGGCCCCCGATAGAGGCCTTGCCCCTTGCCCCTTGCACCAAAACATAACATCATTTGTTCTCAAGATACGCGAGACAAAAAATATTTCACAAAAAGTTTCTTATTTCGTTTTTCCGTTTAGTTTTTATTTTTTTTTTAAATTTTATAATAATTTACTGGCGTTTTTAACATCACGGAAGGTTTTTAGGCCATTATATAATAAAGGCATGGTAAAAAATTCATATAATCTATGTTATGTTAATAAAGTTAATTCCGTTTTTTTATCACAAAAAACAAACCGCTAATCAGAATTAGCTGACAACTTTATCCGGTCTTCATTTTAGCGAATTTCGAAAACTTGAAATTCAGCTATTACAATAGGTCTCAAGACGCAATCCGAGCCCGGGACTATAGCAGAAATAGGTTTTGAGGTCCCTAGAATATAAAAATGATATTCGCTAAAATTTATATATATATATATATATATATATATATATATATATATATATATATATATATATATATATATATGTGTGTGTGTGTGTGTGTGTGTGTGTGTGTGTTGCCACGATAACTTTCGGACGAAACGTTTAGTGCTTATGAAATTTTGTGTGCGAACTAAATTCCGGATTGACTCGGCTAAGTTCGTCAGCCAGACACGTCGGAAGCCCAGAAGTAAGAAGTAGGTTTTCTGGCCATTTTTTATCATTTTTTATCATTCGTTCCTATCATTAAACAGTTTGATTTTTACATCGTTGAAAAGCAAAAAAAAAAAATTATGAAGAAAATATTCTTATAATTTTCTTTCTATCTTAAGTATTTTTCGAGAAAATTGTAATTTTTCACATTTGTATTAATTCTCTCTCTTTGTTAGTCTAATAAATAATTTATATTTATGTCTCAATGCCTTATAAAATATAAAAATATTTCATTTTTTTTTAAAGAATTTTGTGAGAACAAGTGAAATCTATCCACATATATGTATTATGAAAGTTTTGTTTCTCATTTATTGCATTATAATTAGCATAGTTCTGTCTCAAGTTGAAAAATTATTAAGCAGATTTTGTAAGCTTATGTAATGAAGATATTTTTTTTTTTATTAAATTTTAAATAAACAAGAAATTGAAATTTATGTTATGATATAATATTATTAAATATGAAACAAAACAACATAATATGTATGTATGCACGGAAAAAAATTTTAAATGAATCGATTTTGAAAATTTTTTCACTAACAATTTTAAATGGATTTAAGGTATCTTATGTGAGATCCGTCAAGGTTTTGGGGACCTAAAAAGGCCAAAAATTAATTACCCAATCGATTTTAAAAATTTTTTCACAGTTAGTAAGTTAAAGTATTTGAATTAATTAATTAAATGATGTCCGCAAGAACCTTACGGACTGTCATAAGTTATATGAGATCCCTAGAACCCTTTTCTTATTGTTAGAGTACTAGAGTGGTATGAGTTCCGCCAGGGTTTACTGATTTTGAAAATTTTGTCACTGTTACAAAGCTAAAACTATTTTAGATAGATATAGATTACATTATGTAAGGTCCGCCAGGGTCCATAGGAACCAAAAGTGTCAAAAATAAACTAACTGACCGATTTTGAAAATATTTTCACTGTTACAGAGCTAAACTATTTTAGATAAATATAGATTACGCTATGTAAGGTCTGCCAGTGTCCATAGGATCCAAAAGTGTCAAAAAAAAACTAACCGACCGATTTTGAAAATTTTTTCATTGTTAGGGAGCTAAGCTATTTTAGATAGCTATAGATTACGTTATGTAGGGTCCGCCAGGGTCCATGGGACCCAAAAGTGGTAAAAATAAAATAACCGACCGATTTTGAATGTGTACTGACACAGAGTTTTCTACGCGATAAAAACATGTCCATACAGATTGAGTGTAGTCTAAATAAAGAATACAGCATCGACTTATTCTCAATTTAAATCAGCGTGCCATAGCTAATGAATAAAGCTACATTTATTTTTAATTTACAATAATGTATCCGATATCGAAATCTACTAAAAAAGTGGTGATTGAATTATTAAAAAGTAGACAATCTACAAGATATATCGCTCGGAAAATTCATATTAGCCAATCGACGGTACAAAAAATTCGAAAAAAATGTAATTTACTAATAGAGAAAAATGTTGGTGGTCGGAAAAAAAAACTATCAGGAGAGGATGTTAAAAGAGTTATTCGATATTTGGCTACCAGTGAAGCATCTTCGGCTTCTGAGGCAACCAAACTTTTACAGAAAGACGTTGGCAAGTCAGTAAGTAAGTGGACAGTTCGTCGGGTATTACATTCCGCCAAAGTTCCGAGCTGTCGAAAGATAAAAAAGACCACTTGTCACTAAAAAAATATTAAAACCAGAAAATTTTTTTTGTAAAACAATAAATAAAATGGGATGATGATGATTGAATGAAGGTGATTTGGTCAGATGCGACTAAAATTAATAGATACAGTACAGATGGTCGCCGGTGGAACTGGAAAAGAACTGAAGAATCAAGACAGCCAAAAGATTACATTCAAACGATAAAGCATAGTGGTGGTAACATCAAGTTGTGAGGCTGTTTTTCAGCATTTGCCGCAGGGCAATTCATAGGATTGATGGTAATATGAACAAAAAATTGTACTATAATATTCCCAGGATATATTTAACAGAAACAGTCGAAAACATACCATATCCAGAAGATGAAATAATATTTCAACATGACAACGATCCGAAACATACCTCCAAATTAGTAAAAAATTGGTTAAGTAAACAAAAATTCAAAGTCCTGGTGTGGCGATCCAAAGTCCTGATCTCAATCCTCTTGAAAATTTATGGTCATATCTGAAGAATAAACTTTTGAATGAATATGAATCACCTCCGTCAAATTTAAATGTTTTATGGGAAGATGTACAGGAACAGTGGTACAAAGTCTCACCTGTTCACTGCGAAAAAACTTGTTAGAAGTGTTAAAAAACGAGTACATGTTGTTAGAAAGGCAAAAGGTCTGTGGACATAATATTAAAGTTTCATAATTTGATGCTCGCTACAAGTGGTGCAAAAGTGAACCAAAGGTCATTATGATTATTTTATTCTGAAACTTATATTGGTTGACTCAGTTTTGCACCTAACTGTATATATATATATATATATATATATATATATATATATATATATATATATATATATATATATATATATATATATATATATATGTATATATATATATATACACTAGCTGACCCGGCCACGCGTTGCTGTGGCTCAGTAGTTATAATTGATTGAATTAATTTTTTCTTATCATTTTGATACAATCAAATCAATATTTACTAATAAAGCGGAAAATAGTTTGGCCAATTTTAAATCATATGGAATTGAGAATAGGCGCGAGAATAAAGTGCTTCGCCTCGCTCGCTAAGCAGTTCAAAATTCTATAAAAAGTTAATTCAGTGTAATGCTTCGCTCCGCTCGCCATACGATTTACTAATAAAGCTGAAAATAGTTTAGCCAATTTTAAGTCATATGGGATATGGGATTGAGAATAGGCGAGAGAAGAAAGTGCTTCGCTTCGCTCGCTAAACAGTTAAAAATTCTATAAAAGGTTAATTCCATGTAATACTTCGCTCCGCTCGCCATACGACTCGCCTATACAGTGCTTCGCTTCGCTCGCTAAACAATTCAAAATTCTATAGAAGGTTAATTCCAGGTAATGCTTCGCTCCGCTCGCCATATGACTCGCACGACTCGTAAAATTTAAATTTATTTATTTAAATAAGTAGTAAAATTTTTTATTAATTTATGTCAGTTGTAAAATGGTTGTAAAAGATGTTCAAATTTTTGCCAATGCGTATTTTGAAACTATGGAATCAAAAATCAATAACAAACATACGTATGTATGTATATTTTCAGATTTATGTTTTTGTTATACCACGTTTTATACTGACTTCACGGAAACGCGTTCGAACGGGATAAAAAGTATCCTATGTCCGTCTCCTGGTTCTAAGCTACCTCTCCGCCAATTTTCAGCCAAATCGGTTCATCCGTTCTTGAGTTATAAATAGTGTAACTAACACCACTTTCTTTTATATATATATACTACTCAAAACAAAATAAGGGCCACTCATGGTTTGCTGCGTAAGTTTATTTTTATATAAGTTACAGTATAAGGTATGCTTACATTTAATTAAGGAACTAATTTTTTACTAAGTAAAATTAATTTTAATAAGATTAAATAAAAAATTAATCCATACTTACATTTTTTTAGGATTTTATCATTTTTATAGTCATTTTTACAGTCATCAACAAACGTTCACGCTTTGAGTAAAAGCACACATTATGCAACTTTTCGGTGATTTAAGATCGAGTATGCCCTCCCCTTTTTAAAACACATTCTTGAAGCCTCCTCGGCATGCTTTCAATAAGATGCCTAACGGTTTCATCAGGAATCTCCTCCCAACATCTTCTCAAGACATCAATCAGTTTTTGTTGGGTGTGCACATCCTCTCCGGCTGCTCTGACTCGCCGTTTTAATTGATCCCAAAGATGTTCTATTGGGTTCAAGTCAGGGTTATTTGCAGGCCACGGTAAAACCTGTATATTAGCCTCCCTAAGGACAGTTGTCGTCGCTCGAGCGGTATGCGCTCGGGCATTATCCTGCATCAGAATAAATCCGTCGGCCGCTCGTTGTGCAAAGGGGATCACATGGGGTCTGACAACCTGTTCGATGTAACTTTGAGCCGTTACAGTACCCTCGTTCAAGAAAACAAGCTCAGTTTTGCCTTGCAAACTAATTCCACCCTAGACCATGACATTAGGACCGCCAAATCTGTCGCGTTCATGAATGTGACGATCAGAAAACCTGTCCCCACTTCTTCTCCACACTCTTGCACGTCGATCATCACTAAAAAAACTTCACCTTGCACTCATCCGTGAAGAGTACGTGACGCCATTCCTCCAAGCCCCATTCAAGGTGTTCACGTGCAAATCTTAAACGGTTTGCACGATGCGCTCCGGTTAGTTTGGTACGGATTACTGGTCTTCTTGAACGTTGTTGGTCTTCATGCAAACGATTTCATATGGACTGATTACTGACAACAGTACCAGTAGATCGATGTAAGCGATTTTGCAGAGTACCTGCGGTAACAGTCGGCTCACGTCGTGCACACATTCGAATGTAATGGTCTTCACGGGCAGTGGTAGCACGAACTCTTCCTGAGCCACGGCGCCGGGTTACACTACCGGTCTGCTGATACCGATTCCAAACATTTTGAATAGCCCTTCGTGAACAACCCAACTGCAGAGCCACGGAACGTTGAGATTGACCACCCTCAATCATCGTTAAGGCTCTGGTAGCAGTAGCTTCGTCCATATGGTGTCGAATTCTCGGCATTGTAAAAATAAATGATTGAATAACACGCCAAACTTAAAAAAACAACCTCAACAATCAATAATCTAGCGCAAACTGATTTAAAATCAAATTCAAAAAAATAAGTAAAACTAACCATTTGACGCTGTGCGAGACAAAAAACGTTTAAATCTTCCCCTCAACAATAATATCACTTAAACCTAACTATTATCATTTACTCAACCACTTAATATCATAACAACAGTCATTTAGAAAAGTTATTTTGACGTGGATCGACATAAATCAGTTTTAAAATACAAACTTTCAAGTGGCCCTTATTTTGTTTTGAGGAGTATATATATATATATATATATATATATATATATATATATATATATATATATATATATATATATATATATATATATATATAGATAGATATATATATATATATATATATATATATATATATATTCGCTATGTTATGCAGATGCTGTGACAGGGGTATTTTAATTACGCATCTAATGAAATTAGTCCGGAGTTGATATCATCATTTGTTCTCGAGATATGCGAGACGAAAAAAAATTAACGAACTAACGAACGCACACACAGACATCACGCTAAAAACAATGGATTCGGATTCTAGTGACTTTGAAACGTAGAGTTCCAATGGGAAGTTAAAAATATTTTTGTATTGTAAAGGGGGACCACTAGTGTGACGTTTTCAAAAAATTGGAAGTTACATATTGTGGAAAAGCTAGACCCTGACACATTTAAACGACTCATCTAGTTTTACTATGACCGTTATAGTGAGTATATCGTAAAAAATTTTAGTAAAAATTCTCAGTGATTAAAACTAAAAGGTAAAATAAAAAAAAAACTACATTTTTCAAATTTGCTGCAGTTATAACTCGAAGACCAGTTGAGTAGATCCAGTTGATTCTCACTGCAGTTTCTTTTATGTATGTTTCTTCGTACCATGAACCTCCAGTTTTCCTATCGAATAAAAAATGTAATTTTTGCAGGCCAAAAATCATCAAATTTTGGAAACTTTTTTTTAAAAAACCCCGCCATTTTGTTAAATTTCAGCTTTTTTCTTTGGATTGAGGTTCACGGTACGGGCAATACTTTCTAGTTTAATAGGTTTTTTGGCTTTTTTGATTTCGAGGACTGTGAAAGTCGCTATCACTGCAGCAGTGGGGGAACTTTTTTTTTGGAGTTTTGGAAGATCGCGAATAACTCCCTGAATTTTCAATTTTTTTGGTTCAGAAATTTTATCATGAATTTATTATGTATCAACAAATTTATCCTTAAAATATTAAAACATTCCAGACAGTAGCTTTCTTTAAAAAAATTCCCAAAAATCACCTTTTTTAATGCAGTCACACTAGTGGTCCTCCCTTAAATAGTGGTATTAATTGTAAAAATACCCCTGTCGCAGCATCTGCATAACATAGCGAATTTCGAAATATTGGGCACTGGCGGATCTCATCTAAGACCTGTATCCATTTAAAATAATTTAGCTTTCTAAGAGTGAAAAGATTTTCAAAATCAGTTGAGTAGTTAATTTTTGGCGCTTTTTCGCATAAGGTGCTTGGCGCATATACCCATCTAAACTAGTTTAGCTTTCTAAGAGTAAAAGAATTTTCAAAATCGGCTAGGTAATTTATTTTTGGTATATTTGGGACCCAAGACCCCGAACGGACTTTGTACAGCATAGTGCTATCCACCTAAAATAAGTTAGTTCTCTAGAAATGAGAAAATTTTGAGAATCGGTTCGGTAGCTTATTTCTAGTGTTTCCGGATCTGTTTTTGGTGTTTCGGACCTCATTTATATATATATATATATATATATATATATATATATATATATATATATATATATATATATATATAGGATATTGTATCTTTCTAACAGTAAAAGTATTTTTAAAACCCGTTGTGTAGTTTTCTAGGCCGCATTTGGATCCGCAAGACAGTTGTGCTTATCTAAAATAGTTTACCTCTGCAATAGTGAAAAAATTTTCAAAATCGGTCAGTTATTTTATTTTTGACACTTCTGGGTCCCATGGACTCTGTCGGACCTTACATAACGTAATCTATATCTATCTAAAATAGTATAGCTCTCTAACAGCGAAAAAATTTTCAAAATCGGTCGGTTAGTTTATTTTTGGCGCTTAAAAGATCCGAAGACTCTAGCCGATCTCATACAACATATAAGCTAAATCCAACTAAAATAGTTTACCTCTGTAATAGTGAAAAAAATTTCAAAATCAGTCGGTTATTGTATTTTTGACACTTTTAGATCCAATGGACCCTAGCGGACCTTACATAAGATAATCTATATCTATCTAAAATAGTTTAGCGCTCTAACAGTGAAAAAATTTTCAAAATCGATCGGTTAGTTTATTGTTGGCACTTTTGGGTCCAATGGACCCTGGCGGACCTTACATTACGTATTCTATATCTACCTAAAATAGCTTAGCTCTTTGACAATGAAAAAATTTTCAAAATCGGTCGCTTATTTTATTTTTGACACTTCTAGATCAGGGTTGGCATGTTTAAAACAAAATGTTTTAAATCACATGTTTTAAACACCGTTTAAAACACAATCTAAATAAAACATGTTTAATTATTAAAGTGTTTTAAACGATGTTTTAAACTATGTTTAAAACAAATAAAAAACATTACATATTAAACTAGGTTCTGAACAATCTTTAATTAAATTCTTTCGGTTAAGTTGTAAATAAAATGTAGTGAAATAAAAAAAATAGCTTAATTATATCTTTAGTAATTAATAATTAGGCAGTTCTATTCCAATATGCATCAGTAATAAAATAATAAAATCAAAATCAAATTTTTAATTAGGTTAAACTAAATTTATTTAAGTATGTATTTTGTTGTTGCTTTTATTTTTCTCTCTTTTATGTTAAATACTAATTTGTATTGAGATAACAATAAGATTTTAAACTTCTTGGTACCGTAATTTAAACTCTTTTTTTTCAGTATGTATCAAATTCAGTGTTGCCAGATTGACTCATTATTAGTCAAAAATCCCTCTAAAAAATGCATTTTAAAGAAGAAAACCTCCAAAAAATAAAAAATGATTATTTAACGCACACGAAATACGTAAGCAACGTCCGAGTAGCCCAAAAATAACCAATATTTTTAGTGGCCAACTTTTTGAAAAATGTCTCTTCAAAAATAATACAGTTAACAAGCACAAAAAAAAAAAAAATTAATAATAATAATAATAAAATAAAATAAAATAATTTATAGCAAAATATAATTCTAATATTATTTCCAAGAAATTGTTTACTATATTTTTTAAACAATAAAATTAGGATTGATTGTTGACTTTTGACGCTGTCTTAAAATACAATACCACACACTTAAATTTTTGTGCTTGATTTAAAACTGGTTTTTGAATTTGAGTATTTTTAAGCAGGATGGCAAATATATGTTTGAAATTTAATTAAACCTCCAAATTCCCCCTAGTTTGAAAATTTCCAGTCAAAAATCCCTCCAAAGAAATTATCCCCCAAAATTCCCTCCAGCAATTTAAAAATTCTTTCTTAAATTTTGGAGAGAAAACCCCCCAATCTGACAACACTGATCAAATTTTATAAAATTTCTCAGAATCGTCTTTGTTGTAGTTGTACACAGTAGAACACGTATAAACAACAAAGGGTTTTATAAATTTTACAACAAACAAAATATTCAAATGTTTCCATTTAATGCCACCTATTATAAATTAATAGTACATTATTTTATGCCCACGATTTATGCCAGTGTCTGACAGCAAAAAGTCAGACATTTCGAGACAAAAAGTTTTTTCCATATGGTTTAATTAAAGGAATTAAACCTGTTTAAAACAAGTTTAAAATGTTTAAAACATATGTTTAAATAAAACTAATAAAAACATGATTTTAAACATAGGAACACTTGTTTAAAAAATTTGGACTGTTTGTTTTATAAATTTAAAAAAAAAAAAAAAAACTGTTTTTTTCCATTCCTGTTCTAGATCCAATGGACCTTAGCGGACCTTGCATGAGGTAATCTATATCTTTCTAAAATAGTTTAGCTCTCGGTCTAATTTTCAAAATCGGTCGGTTAGTTTATTTTTAACACTTTTGGGTCCCATGGACCCTGGCGGACCTTACATTACGTAATCTATATCTGTCTAAAATATCTAAAATAGCTTAGATCTTTGACAGTGAAAAAATTTTCAAAATCGATCTAGTTCTTTAAAATTTTTTTCCTGGCATATAAACATTATTATTATGTTATCTTTCTATAATATTTAATAATATTATATCATGACATTACCTTCGTTATCTTGTTCATTTAAAATTCAATAAAAAAATTAAAAAAATCTTCATTACACATGCTTAAAATATCTGGTTAATTTTAATTTAAAAAAATGAGACAGAGATATGGTATTTATAATACATAGATTTTGAATAACTACCGTTTGTTTGATTTTCTCGAAAACTACTTAACATAGAAAGAAAATTATAAGAACATTTTCTTCATAATTTTTTTTTCCTTTTCAGCGATGTAAAAATCGAACTGTCTAATGATAGGATCGAATGATAAAAAATGGCCAGAAAACCTACTTCTGGGCATCCGACGTGTCTGGCTAACGAACTTAGCCGAGCCAATTCAGAATCCAGTCCGCACACAAAATTTCATAAGCGTTAGACGTTTCGTTCGAGAGTTATCGTGGGAACATATATATATATATATATATATATATATAAATTTTAGTGAATATCATTTTCGTATTCTAAGGACCTCAAAACATATTTCTACCATAGTCCCGGACTCAGATTGCGTCATGAGACCTACTGTAATAGCTGAATTTCGAGTTTTCGAAATTCGCTAAAAATTCATCCCCATTCCCCCATCCTATCCATCCGAAAAACATTCTGAAAATTGACTATTTTTCAACAAATCACATTGTGATGGTACCTTAAACATTTGAATCAATATTAGAGATTTGTTTTAGTTTTTCACATTATTTAATTTTGTTTTATTTATTGTTATGAATTTTTTGCTGTATATCTGTGCTGTATATCTTGTGGGGGTGGGAGGGGGGTCGATATAAAAAAGGTCTAGAGCCCCAAAGTGGATAAATTTGTTCCAGTCTGAACTTTTTAAACATTACAGAAATGTTTGTATGTAAATGTGGAATGATTTCTGCCATTAACCGGAATTAGGTCGTGTAGTATGAAATGGTTTTTCCGATCACTTCACTGACTATGTAATTCAGATAAGTATCGACACTTTTTTCGAGAAATGTTTAAAGCAATTATGTACTAAATTTTAAATAGAATTCTCATGTAAAGCATTGTGTGCTCTATATCTTGTGAGGATGAGAGGGACCCGGTAAGTAAAAAATGTCTACGGCCCCAAAAAGGGTTAATCCGTCTCTATGTATCCCAGAGGTGGAAATAGTGGAGGGACTGTTTAGAAAATTGTAAATGAGTGCTACATGAATTAACGAATCAGTCGTAAGTCTAATTTACTATTCAATACAATGTAATTAGTATAATTTATAGGATTATCGGCCGGTTTTACATTCATCATTTTAAAGGTTCTTTAACTAAAGCTACTTTTAGTCGCCTTTATTTTTAGCATTGTTTTACAATGATCAGGTCTGCTTACTTTTGTTAAAGGACTTTTAAATGTTGCATGGATAAAACGAACTATGAATGATCGTAGCCAATCTTACATTTTAAAAAAATAACTATAGAAACGAAAATATCAACATGATTGAATTTCAAAAAATACGCATTTCACCATGGAAGAAGGAGAGGTATATAATATTGTAAAGGAAGGAGCATTTCCCAAAATACTGATCAACATAATTGAATATTAAACGTGCGTATTATGAATGACGTCATTTTGTAAATATACAGTAACGGTTTTAATTTAATTAAAACATTGCCATTGCTTTTAAAACAATACATTTAGTATATTTTTCTTATAGTTGTGATTTCTATATAAAAACATAAACAATTAATTAATTATTTTTAATATCTGTTCTATTTAATTCAATAATCAACTCCTTAAGAATGCTGTTCGACTATTTTATCAGTTAATTTTTCGAATTCTTAATTGTCTACTAAATTATTGTATTTTTTAACGGTGCTTAAAGAATATTATAAATTACCATAAACTGAAAACAAAAATTGCTCAAATTAATCGATTATTTACAATTTATAACAATTTTTGTAAAAAGATTACGTTTTGGTTTATAATTTTCCATCACTAATAAGACATATCTTTTTGATAAAAGTAGACACAAACATAAATAAAACTATACAGTTATTAAATTATCATTTTATTAATAAATAAATAAATACAAACAAAATACATAATCTTGATGTTAAATTTTTATATGCTCATTAATTTTACATATAAGACGCTACTGAAATGAAGGGTCAATCTAACCTATATTTTAATTTTTACATAATTTTATTTTTTACAATATTTTTAAAATTTTTGTCGTCATTATCACATATTTTAACTAAAAACGAATTCCTTATTTACGTAGAATGATTCCTTTTTCGATATTTCCTTTACTTTGTGTAATGTCAAAATTGGTATTTTTCCGCTTATTATAAACCTGTTTTGTTAAATGAAAAATGTAGAAAAATTAACAAATTTTTCCTAGAAATGGTTGCATTTATTGATCAATACAATATTTACTTACCCAAATATTATATTTACGGTGTATTACGTTTACTAATTTTATTTTAAATTTAATTTTTTGTAGGACTGGATGTTTAGTGCTTATTTGCACGTGTTATAGTGTATATTTACTCTTTTGTTTTTTATTTTTTGTGGTTCATTCAAAAGAATCTACGTATTCATTCTAACATATCATATTAAACTATATCTTGTCCCTCTCTTAAGAAATAGTCTCCATCCATATTCTTCTATATCAATGCATTTCACTCATTTCGTTACTGCCAGTGAGATTGGAATAGAAAACTACATTATTTCTTTTTAAAAGAAATTTATCATAAATACAATGAATCATAAAAGAAATCGCGGGTAACCCAGAAATCATTCAGCCAGTTTAGCCCAAAAGGAATGTTTGATATTAATCCAAGACGTAAAAATAATCAAAAATATTATTGAAAATAAGCAAACAAATAAAATTTTTATTTTATTTGTTTAAGGTACGAATATTTTATAGAAAAATTTTCTTATAAACAAAATTCAATGATAATAATCAGCAATAACAAATATGTTAAAGCCGACTTTAAGCAGTAAAAGTCGAGATAATTCTTACTTTAGTTTAAAGTCGACTTTTACACTAACGGGGCTTTAAATATGATTGTAAAAAAGTACCAAAAATAAAATCAGTTTTAAAGTTGGCTTTAGTGTTAAAGTCGGCTTTAAATGTGAATGTAAAACCGGCCGTAAGCATTTTTGGACCTGGGTTTATATGACTTTTTTTACATAAAAGAACCTCAGTAATCACCTGTTAAAATTTTTCGCACTTATTCACTAACACCCTGTATAGTAAGATTTTGAACCCTGTATAGTAAGACCCTGTATATTTGAAATTTTTTTGTGTTAACTGAGTTTTAACTTTATTTCGCAATGCTTCGATTTTTCAGTAGCATGGTATACAATTGTGTATATATGGGTATAACCTATGTTATATATTTTATACCTAGAATAATATATAAATATATTATGTACATAATATAACATTACAAGTGAAAAGTGGTGTAGAACATTGTTTGTAAACATTCTCAAACACATCGATGTATTGTTATTTAATATAATTTCCAGAACAACTTTCATCACAAGCTTAAAATAATTACAGATTCAAATAAATACCCACGCATAAATTTCTCATAAATAACTCATAATTCGAAATTATTGCTAAGAAAAGGAACAATTACACAGAACATTGAGCTAAATATGATTTTTGAATTTTTCATATATGTACTGTGACTGATAAGACTACACGGAAGTTAGGTCGATTGCCTATCTTATACCATAAATATATTTTTAAAACAGACAAAACAGTTTAAATAAATTATGTAAAACTTGAGTAAAATTAACCAAAATTCTGTTGGTTTCAAAATTTGATAACGATGCTTGTTATCAAAAAATATTTTTAATATATTAATAAAAAGTTGTTTAACTTCTTAAGATTCTCTTTTACCTTGTTTTTCTTAAATGTTATTCAGGATTATAATGCGCAATTAAATTTTAAAAAAGAATTAATTAACAATTAAACTTTTAAACCTTGTATTTTTAATCTTGACGCACTTATTATCATGACTTGGTCTATAAAAATAAAGTTGAGATGCAGCGACCATTTATCATTGTTATTTAAATAATTTTTTTGATAACTTATTCTGTTCAAATAAATAAATTTATTGATATGTAAAAAAAAAGAAAATAAATAACAATAGTACGACTTACAATTAGCATATAGTTTTTGGAGTATTTTTAAGCTTTCGATGCGCACTATCTCGTAAATCAGTAACTTAAGAAAGAAAATTTATAAACTATTTGCGAAAGTAAACAATTTTTCACTTTAAAGCGTTATAACTTTTGAAATATTGACTTTAGAAAAGAAGGCTTCAAATAAAAATGATACAAAATTAATTTTTTTTTATAACAATGGCTTCTTGCGTTTTCGTCGTACACTGACCTGTTTACGAGATCTACGCCAAAACACGATTCTTAAAACGGCGTCAAATTAAAATTTGGAACTTTCTTTAAAAAACATTTAGGTATACTATGACATATTTTATTTAAAAAAAAAATAAAATATTAATCTAATATAGTCTTTAGGTCCCCAACGGGGTGCACACTAAGGGTTATTTTAATATTAACAAAAATATACACAATTATGTAAAATTTTATTGGCAGTATTAAAATTACAATAACAATAAGAAGGTAAGAAGGATCAACCCATAGTACTTGAAAATTTATTATTTATTTGTTTAATCCTCCAAAAAAGAAATCCTTTAACACGTTTTATTATTTTATTCAGTATTTGGGCTATTGAAAACAGGTATGTTGTGTTTATGCCTAAGGTTCCATTCAAACCGAGACGAACACCCGGATCGCTGCTCGCAACATTTATAAAATTGTATTGTGCTATTTGATCCATATCGAAACTCTAGTATATAATAATTTTTGAACAATTAAAATCAAAGAGATATTAGTTTGGGATATTGCCAAGTAATGTAAAAGCTCCCGCTCCCATTATGGAACGGTATCTAATACTGGAACAGTTTTGACATTTACATATTAATGAAGTTATATCTGAAAGAAACGTCTGGTAACAAAAATTATTATTGATAGAATGATTGTTTTTCAACTTAAATTCACCTCGCATTTAATGTTTCCTTGTTTAATTAAAGAAATAAATATGTAAATGCCAAAACTGTTCCGGTATTAGATACCGTTCCATAATGGGGGCTTTTACGTTATACAATATTAGGGATGATCGATATTAGAAAAACATCGATGTTGACATCGATGTTAACATCGATTCAAGAGTACCGATATACGATATATATCGAAAGAAAGACATCAATGTTCGAAAACATCGATGTTTCTGTAGCAAAATAAACAACCATTATAATCTATTATTTTATTTATTATTTATTAAAAATTAACATTGCCAGTATTTATTTAATATACTTTGCAAAAAAAGTCACTTTGTTAGAAGTTTCCCTTTTAATATGTTCCTTTGTTGATACAAATGCTGCCCAGCTTCTGAAAAAAGTCTCTCTAAAGCTGTTGAAGTTACTGTGAAATACAAATATTTAATGGCAATTTTTTTCAAGTTTGGATAAGTGGATCCTAGAACTTGCCATAAAAGTAATGGATCTTGTTTTAAATCAGCGACAGGACTTTATAAATACTGGATAGCTTAGAGTAATATCGATGTTTCGATATTATTCTCATAACATCGATGTGTCGATGTTATCGAGGACATAACATCGATGTTTTTACATCGATGTTTTCCCCCTAAACATCAATGTTTTTCTAACATCGATGAATATCGATCATCCCTATACAATATAATTACTTCAGAGTTTTATGACTTGTAGATAATAATCCGGGCGCTCGCATCGGTTTGATCGGTCCTTACTCCAGGTATACATACCCATTGAAACAGGTACGTATTTTATTATTATTACGAATACTAAAAATTAATATTACCTTATGAGCACAATTTCCTGTACAAAATAATCCTGTATACAAAATAATCTGGTTTTTTTTTCCTGGCAAAAAAAAAAATACAACCGAAATTGGTATTGTTCGCTTTTGGCCCTTTTATAATAATTAGAATACAAAAATACAAGGTCACAATATAACAAAAAAACAACTTTTTGAAGTTTTTTTTCATGTCGTTATGAACACCTTTATTGACCATGGTCAGTTAAAAATAAAAATAACGTTGCTGTCTCAAATATGCTAATCGCCAACGTAAAAGAAAATCATTTATTTGGTATATACATTAATCCTTTCATAAAATTTTATATGTTGCAACGAACAGATAATTTATGGAGCATCGAATATTCAATAGATTTGTGAATCGAACAATCCAATATCCTGCAAATAATTAGGACCAAATTATTTAAGGGTGCCTACTTTTACTTTATTTTGTTCTCTTTTAACTTGCTATTAAATATAAAATTTAAGAAAGGGAAGAAGATACGCGAAGATAAACTAAGAATGATATGAGGTTCTTCGTAAAGGAGTTAGAATCGAATTTCTTAAAAATAAAAAGTAAAAATACACTTTTATGTAATTTGAATGAACGAAACCCCTATATGTTTTATCAAATTTAAATGTAATGTGATACTCTCTCTTAGATTAGCAGTAACTTTTAAGTTAATAGTAACATTTACAATAAGAACAATGGTGACCACAGATTTTTAAGAATCAAGTTTCCTGACTTTTCCAGGTTTACCAGTTTTATTAAAAAATTCCCTGACTATTTTGTGAAAAATGTTGCCCCTACTTTATTCCAAAATACTTTAAAAAAATTTCTTAATAACGTTTTAACACTTTTTCTTAAAAAAAGTAAATGAAAAGCAAAAAAAAAAAAATGAAATTCGCGCCAATTTTTAAATCTAATCTCAAAACAAGTGAAAAATATTGATTGAAGTTTTATCCCTACATAAACAAAATTATAAAAATCAATTTTTTTTCCAGTCTTCTGGTAAAATTCCCGGACTTTTCCAGAAAGTTTAGAATCGCCTGACATTTCCAGGTTTTCCTTTTTCAGTAATGTGGCCACCATGGAACATTGTTATGCAACAGGAACATCAATAATTTAATAAAATACACACGCTAATGAAAAAAGGCCTTATTTCCCATATATGTATACCCCTGATTTGACAAATGCCAACTTTTTTACCCGCTGAGTAGCCAACAAATAAAAATTTACGTACCCGTTCTTTGACAAATTAAAATCATAAAAATAGACAATTAGTTCAAAAGTTATATACAGCTGAACCTTTTTTTATGGGGTTTTTAAAAAAATGAGAAAGTAAGAAATTTAAACATTAATTATAATAAATTACTCTAATAAAATCACTTATATCGATTGCTTTTAAGCCATTTAATTTCATGACAATATAGGGTAAGTGCGGGAGAGATGCCGCAGTAGCCATAGTTCGTCCGTTGATTGATAGATAGAGCGATTAATGGATTGTATGTTTAAAATCAGTTACTTATTTAAGCTGTATATGATAACATTTATGATTAGTCCATGAGTTTAGTAATTATCCAACTTTTCATTATTGAAAAGTAAGTTTTTTAACATAATATTTTATCAAGCATTTAACTCATTCGAATTTAAGAACGTATATTTCATTGTTTTAATGAAAATGTGTTTTGTTATTAATTTAGGTATATTTTAAAAGTACTGTTAGAATTTTGCACTATGCTTGCTATATAGCAACATGCGGCATCTATCCCAACAAAAATGAGAGATGCCGCATTTAAAGTTGGTATAGATGTCGCATCATATTACATGTTAAAAACATAGACTTATATCTTAATTAGAAGATAACGAAAGTAATGATGATTGCCTGTGTATTGAATGTTTTGAAAAATACTCAGAAACAAAAAAAAAAGTTGACTGGTTAAGATGTATAAAGTGCCAAAAATGGTTACATATGGTTACATAAATTTTTAAAATGAACTATGTGATGTCTCACCTTCTTTGATGCGGCATCTCTCCCATAGGTGTGGGAGAGACGCCACTTTGGAGGTTCTACAAAAATGTTAATTATGAATCCTTTATGACTCAAAATTTAAAATTATTTATAAATAATTTTAAAGAACAATGTTTACATTTATTGTGTACCAAATTTCAAATCAATTAAATACATACTTTAAGAATTATCAAGTGTTTTCAAAATGTGCGACATCTCTCCCGCATTCACCCTAAGTTACTGTATCATCAAATTTTTTTTACAGATGTATTGGTCGCAATTTTTGTAATAGTATAAAAATGAAAAGAATGTCATCATGTGTAAATTAGTACTTTATCTTGTTTTTAAAGCAACTTCTATGGTAATCGTGAGGTTTCGAATTATGTATTTTCTAAATGAAACTTTTTCTATTTGGTCCCAATTCACCGCATAAAAAAGTTTTCTAATCTGGACCGAACAATATTTTTTACAGTTATTTATCAGGCTTTTGAATATTATTTTTTGTGCAATCTTTTTTATGCGGTCCCTATTCACCGCATAAAAAAGGTTCCGCTTACAACAATAATATAATATTTTGGAACATAGACAAAAATCATTTCAATGGTGTGAGCGCTGAGTAGAAAATTTTCTTTAAAATATTTTACAATCCACATTAATTTTTTTTTAAAAATTCGATTGTGTAGTACTATATAGCAAATTCAAAGAAGTAATTTAGTCCACTTATCAGCGTCTCCATTGTTAATAAAGATTTTTATTAATATAAACTCAGAAATTGCACATTTTGGTTCATCAATCATGCAATAGTCATCGACTCATCTTACTATACAAATATCATTTTTAGATAATTATACACAAATAACAATAAAAACTGAATCTAATTTTATAAATTATGTTATGACAAAGAACTCTTTTATTTTTATTTTTTTTGCTATAAATTATCTTCTTCAGTTAATAATAAATAAATAACTCATTTTTTTTATTTTTATATTCAAAATTAAAAATTGTACATAATTATAATTAAGTAATATAAACATTATAGAAAATTACTATATTAATTACTGACTTCAAAAAAATTCCATAAGTTGAATAAAACCGCATCTCATAAATTCATAATCTTCACTTTCTCTATTTTTATAAATCAACACGAAAATACAGGGTGTTCGAAAGACATAAGTTAGACTAATATCTTAAAACTGGAATTTATTTAAAAAAAAAAACTAAACTAGCGTAAAGAATTAATTCAATCTACCGCAAAAATCTCTTTTAAAATTTTAGAAAGATCACTACTTTCCGAAATATTATAATTTCTGGAAATTCAGATAGCATCATCTAAACTTCCAGATCGGAAGTGTGAATATTATAAACCTTAATCCTTCCTGTACTACCGTCACTTTAAACATAGAAGACAATAAAACCATAAAACTCAAACTCAAATTCAAACTGGTCGTTAATTACTCTCAATAAGCCTAAGTCTCAGCAGAATATGCGCCTGAACTATTTCCCGTAACGGTTATAAAATTTAACTGTGCTGTTTAATTTAAGCCCAATATCAATCAACTGGGCCATAATATCTAAACAATAAAAATCAAGTAGGTATAGGATAAATCAACTAAAAATCGTCGGACGTCATTATAAATGAAACAAAATTAGACGTAGTAGACAAAAGATAGAAAACTAGGTATGTAGGTTTAATTTTGCTTCGTGCGTTGCAATTATGGTTTAGTTGATTTTTAACTGATTTGACCTATAGATATTTAAAATATTGGTTTTGTACATACAATAATTTAAAATTTCAAATTTTCATTTTACATACTATATTTGAAATAATTGATGATAATTAATAGACCTATCAGTGTCTATTTTTTTTTTTTTTTTAATATTATATATGTACATCTGTTTACTTTATCTAAACAATACAATATTACGAGAACTGAAGTCATAAAGGCAAGAGGTCAACATTTAAATGTTATTCGACTAAATAGTGTTTCTTCCATTAAGAAAAAACAGAAAAAAAGAAAAATATTTGGATATTTTTAGAAGACAAAACAAATGTACAACATATTTGTGTCTATTGGTACCTACACATGCAATGTACGATCAATTTCATAAAAATCTAAGACAAATTTTATGATTCATTTCAAATTTTTTCGAGCATAAACTGTAGTAAATCTATACATATAATAAAACTGTAAATCTGTCTCTATCTGTCTGTCTGTCTGTTCACGCATCACGTAAAAACTACTGGACGGATTTTAATGAAATTTGGTGTGATGATAACTTATTACCTGGGTCAACATCTAAGAAACTTTTTATTCCGGAAAAATGGAAAAACTATTTTGAGCATCTACATACATTACGCCAATTTACATATTTCATAAAAAATTTCATAACTATAGTAACAAAAATTGTAAATAAATTTTGTGGTTTGGAAATTTTTCTGAATTTTAAATAAAAAAAAAAAAATGTTGCTAATTGTGTACCGAAAAATACAATAAATACACAATTGTCAATTTCGAGACAATTTAATGCATTTTGTGTTGCAAGAAACTACAAATTGGAAAAAGAAACTACTCAACGTTTCGCGTGAACGTCACCGGTACGGCTAGTTATACTATAAAATAACAGATTTGTATAATAAATTCGATAGAAATATTAATTATTTTATTTAAAGTTTAAATTTAGGTAACTGAAAAAAACGGTGGTCCACACTTTTTTGAAATCGAGTGTACAATTTGTCAACAATTAATTAACAAAAGATGACTTACTCGTTCGTCTACGAATTACATACAAATTATTTTGGTAAATAAATAAAAAATTGAAAATGTATTCATCAATTTCGTCATACGTACGTATTTTTAACCCTTTTGTCTCGATCGTATTTCAAAAACGCAACGTCATTGTGAAACCTAACTTTAATAATATTCACTTTGTACATTATAAGATTCAAAAAATATTACATAGCTATAAGTATTTCTATTACAATAAGCGGCGATAAATTTTTTTACCATAATTTGATAATTTTAGTGACCCTTCAAAAATTACGTCACACGATTGTCGCGGAGGAGCAAAGGTTCACAATTTTTGTGATCTTAGCTAATGGCTCATAATCTGGACAACCACTGACTGTTTTTTTGAATGGTCACTTTCAATAATTCGACTTATTTTGGTGATTCGATTCAGTTAATCACTGAACCCTAAAAAGAACATCTGAAGCCTGAAAGTGTATTAATTTTTTTTTAATTTTACTGTAAATAAAAGATCGACCAAGAACGAACCGGGCTCCCACAACTAGAGTTCCGTAAAGTGAGCAATCAATAGACCAAATTAATTTTTTTATTCATGTATATGCTCAAAATCTACAATGAAAGTCTAAGGTACCCTTTTATGTGGTTTTTATTAGGAAGTGTTCTTTGAAGGGTTAATTATATCAAAATATTGCTTTAAAGGTATACTTTTATTAATAAATTTCGTGAAGTATACACTGCGAGGGTTGATGAGACGAGTTTATTTTTTTTATCCCATAAAGCACATACCTCCCTCCTCCCCTTAATAAAGAATTATCAGTCATTCTAAAAAGTAATTCTTTGATTTTTCAAAAACTCTCTTTGTATAGCAAATAATAATTAATTTCATACTTATTTTATACCATAAAAAAATAAAATTTTGTTTGTATTTTCATACTATAGAAATAAGTAAAATTTAAATTACCCGCCACAGCTATATGCAATAATGGAAAAAATAAAATTATTTAAAAATTAAAAAATCCATAAGTTAAAAAAAATTAAAAAATCCATAAATAAAAATTAAAAAATCCATAAATTAAAAAGTAATTCTTTGATTTTTCAAAAACTCTCTGTATAGCAAATAATAATTAATTTGATACTTATTTTATACCATGAAAAAATAAAATTTTGTTTGTATTTTCATACTATAGAAATAAGTAAAATTTAAATTACCCGCCACAACTATATGCAATAATGAAAAAAATAAAATTATTTAAAAATTAAAAAATCCATAAGTTAAAAATTTAAATCCAAAAAGACCAATAGAATAAATCTACAAAAACTGATAAATTACCTTTTTAAAAATATAATCAGTACTAAAAGTTATCAAAATACAGTGTCTGCAACAATCGGAACTAAATAACAATCATGCAAAAATAAAACACAAAATAACAGAAAAAAAAGAATAAAACTGGTTTACCAAATATTAGCTTAACAATAAAACACAAAAACAATAATCGAAAATTTTATAAACGTTACAACACGAGTGAAAAAATCGTCAAAATTCGATCGGTGAAAATGAATAAACAAAAACGCACGTTGCTTTCAAATGCACGACAACAATTAAACGACCACGAACGACTCGAACGAGACACGTACGGAACTACAACAACAAATATTTAAACGATTTTTAACGTAACGTCCGTCGTTAACGTCTGCTACAGTTAACGCCAACCAGTACCGCCAGTACTAAAACACAGTAGCTGCACAAATTTCGTTGTTAACGAGACCGCGTGTCCAACGAATCAAGAGGGCACGCAGAACTATCAGCGAAGCAGGTTCAATTCCAGAACTGACCCCTGACAAAGATATCAAATACTTGCTTGTATGTAACAGGGTGTACAGTAAGATTTTAATAGTTATCCTTCTCTAACTGCGCACTCTTGTGCACATAAATTAATAAAAATTTTGTTTATTGCACTTAATCAACACGATATCATTTAAAAAAATTATTTAAATAATAATTATTGTAAGATTACATATATTAATCTTAAATTTCATTAATTTAAAATGTTTATGCAAAAATTTCATTTCAATGTTAGTTAGGTTTAAATTTTTCATTGTTGTATCAAGTTTATCACATATTTAAGTTTTATAATTTTTAAACATTTTTTTTTTTTCGTCATACATTGAAAAATTATTTTATTAAGGTAGTTTGTGCACTAGAACATTCTAAAGATCGGAAACTAAATTAGCGCCTCGGAGGTAAAGTATGTTAAGTCACAAAAGTAAAATCTTTCAGGAGAGGTGCTTTAATGATACTTAAAAACTATCGGACCTTGGAGAGCATAATTATATTATTTTATTGTTTTACTAACATATTGTTCTCAAACTATAGATAAAAAACTGTAATATACTTAAACAAAAGCTTTTTATTTTTTCTAAAATTATGATTTTGATGTGACTTAGAAAAAACTGTGACTTAACATCAGGGCTGGGAACTACTTAAAATGATTTCATTTTAAATACGTATTTAAAATACAAAATGGCATTTTGCATTTTCTATTTTAAATAAGTTCGGTCAAACCATTTTCCATTTTGTATTTAAAATGAAAATTTGAATCCATTTTCCATTTAAAATGAAAATGCATGTGCACTCAATTTTATGTGTATATGTATGACACTTATGACCCATATTAATCATAGAACTCGAATGGAACGCAGTCTAACAAATTGTGTTAAATGTAAGTCGATTCAATTGACTCAAATTTTTTATAATTCGAGTTTCAATGTCACTTGAGTTAAATTTGTTACTAGAGCTGCAGTTCTCCCAAAGCAATTTTTTCTGAGATGTTGTGTGCTATATTATCTTTAAGATACGTCGATAAGAAATGTTTTGGTATTTCGTGTAGATGAATTTAGAAGTCGCAGTTCTAGCGTTGTCAAGGTTTGATTATGTCAAGGCTGAATGAAATTTTACAATATTTTTGAGTAACAATATTTTAAGAGTTAAATTTCGTTTTCATATCATGCAAACTTTATAAAATTTTCTCAAAAGACTGCCCTCTTATATATTACAGTAAAAGGGTCGCTAAAAACGATCAAACCGTGCATATCGGGTAGGCGGCGATTTTTTTTTTGAAATTCGTAGAAGGACTTGTGATGAGCGTAAAACTGAGTTTTCGGGATTGTCGGTGTTGTCGTTCAGCCGCCATCTTGGAAAAAAGGTCAAAATTAATTTTTCGATTATCTTTGTAACGGTAAGTCCGACAAAAATTTTATAAGGATCATTTTTATAGGAAATTTTATTTTCTATAATTTTTATTTGAAACTTTTTATCGAAAAATTGATATTAAAAAAGTTACTCCTAAAAGAGCGTGAAAGATTTAGGGATTGAAAACTTTGAGGGGTTATAACTTTTCTATTTTCAACCCGACAAGATTAGTGCTTCTTATATTTTTCATAGAGAATTTCTTGACGAACAATTTGATGTATTAACTTTTATTATTAAGCCCACAGTTATCGAGTTTGCGCGTTGTAAAGATCAGTAAGTGAGATATACAACTAAATAAAACTGTTCACATTTTTTATTTAAATGATAGATTTTGAAACATCTATAAGGTAACGGGCCTAGTTTCTGACCTTTTAAGAGTGACGGCTGAGGTTAAACGACAGTAATAAATATAAGTTTAAACTTAAGAGACAATTAATAATTTTATCAACTAGTTTATGGCTTTCAAAATAAAGTCATACAAGTAAAATAATTATTTGAATTGAATTAATAATTTAAATTAATGTTTTAAAAATTGGCAAAAGGGGCCCAGTTTCTGACCTTAAAAATTTCTCATGTGACAGTTTTTGACCCTGACAGTGGCCTAGTTTCTGATTCTTAAATTTAAAAATACAGTTTTTTAAAATTTAATTTATAAATAATTTTTTATTGATAAAAATGAATGTTTAATGTTATATACGTTATGAAAAATAACAAAAACTAATCGAAGATAACTATAAATAACAAAATAACTAACAAAAACTGGTTAGAATTTAATTGGGCCATACCACTTTAGAAGTGAGCCTAGTAATTGACCCTCATATTTCAATAATAAAAATCATTCTAAGGTATTTTATAAATGTTTTAAAATAAATTTTAAACAAATATTAACCTGCTCATATATTTTTAATTAAGTTTTCATACTTACATGATGAATATTGCACAGATCAAAATGAGTACTTTGTAACATAAACTGTTAGGAAACTACCAAAAAAATAGTTTTTACACACATTTTAAACTTAAAATTTTTTTTTTATTTAGTTAATATATTCTAAACTTTTTAAATTGCTGTTCATTAGACACAGAATAGATTACTTTAAATTAAGAATTTATTTTTTTTCTTATTTAAAATATAGTTTTTAGCGAATTTCCAAAACTGGAAATTCAGCTTTTACGCCAGGTGTCATGGTGCGACCTAAGCCCGAGACCATATCAGAAATATGTTTTGAGGTCCCTAGAATACGAAAATGATATTCACTAAAATTTATATATATATATATATATATATATATATATATATATATATATATATATATATATATATATATATATGTATCCGCGCGATAACTCTCGAACGAAACGTTTAATGCTTATGAAATTTTGTGTGCGAATTCGATTTTCCAAATCGTTGGATGAGTTCGTTAGCCAGACACGTCGGATGCCCAGAAGTAGGTTTTCCGGGCGTTTTTTGTCAACAAAATGAGTTTTTTGCCAGAATTAAGCAATTTTTCAAATTTTTTTTTACACCAAGCCCTAGTAAAAGGTAAAATTCATAAAAAATGTTTTTATACCGTTGCTCTAAATTGCTTACTTTTCGAGAAAAACTAGGAAATATGTCGTTCTCCATTTCACTCGCACTCGCATTCTTTTTTTTTCTGTCTCATTTTTTACGAGCTAAATTCGAAAAAATCCGCTTTTTAAGTAGCATGTCATGATTTTTTTAATTCAATTTAACGATTCGGCTATATTCTTTTTCTTTGTCAGTTAAATGTTTTTATAATGTATCTCTATTCCATTTTTTTTTAGATAAAAGATCACGGCGCAGTTTTTTATGTGATATGATCAGAATTTAGATGATGTTTACACCTTCCTAAAATTAATAAGAGCTTGCTACAATCGCATAAAAATTACGTTAAATCATATTCAAACAATAATATTTTTACGTAATTTTCTATCCAAATGACAATACTACGTTATAATTATATGTATAAACCCATCATTTTAGTGGTAAATAAATTTGCACATTCAGTTTTTTTTTTCTTTTGACAACAAAACAAATAATTTTAAATTTTGACAAGTTGTATCATACATTTTTGAAAATATTAAATATTTATTTTTTTAAGGAAAAAATGTATTAAAGATCTGAAATTTGTTTAACAAAAACCATACATCTGCTCGTTTTACCTTAAAAATCTCGGAAAATAGAATATTTTTCAATAATTAACTCAGAAAAAGCATATATGAGGTAATTTTCATGATATTTTTTTGAAAATTTCAAAATAGTAGGGTTACAATGTTTTTTTTTTTAATTATTTTGTAGAATTTGGTAAACACACATCGTAAAAAGTACTCGCCTTGAAAAAATCAAACAAGTATTTAAAAAAAAAATACTATTTCTTAAAGAAAATATTAAAATTATGTACAAATGCCGTCCTGACCAACTGATATATTGGAACCGATTTTGAGCAGCTGGATTTACTACAGGCAAAAGCTCATAGTGAATACACACATTTTTTAACATCCTTTTGAATTTTGTAATTCAATCATTACAAATAAAATCTAAATAAAAAAAAATCTATATGACCTGTTTTTTCTCAATTTTCTAGCATCAAATCTAGCGATAATTAACTAGCGAGTGATTGTATTGACCACACATTTTAATGTAAAATATATTAATTTTAACCGGCTTCAAAATAACGTTTCGATTTTAACAATAAAAATATTTAAAAAAGTGTTTAAGTTCTGGCAAGATTGTCAAAACGGGACTGAAATATTTTTAGATATTGATATATAGAAAAAATATTAATGTGTTAAGTACTTACTAGACTTATAAACTTTCATTTTCGTATACGCTTTCGGTTTCGGATATTTAATTATTTCGGATATCGGTAGTTTTAGTTACGGTTACGAATATCCATAACATCCCTAATGTAAATGTTTGTCAATCCAACTTCATCGAGAGAAAGTTAATTAGGTATTTACGATTTTCGGAAGAACACGTATATAAATTTTATAAGTACGTATTATCATATGAACACATTTGGTTTGCAATTTTTTAATAATTAGTTTCTACGCTACTGAAATTATCTATCCATTTGAAAATTGGGATCCAGTGATGTACATTGACACTACAAAAGTGTGGGTGAAAAATTTCATTTTCACTTTTACTGAAATTATGTCATAAATTCATATTTTCAGAATTTATTCATTTGACAGAAAAATTCTAAATTATTAAAAAAGCCAAATAATTAATAACAATTAAAATAAAAAAAAAAAACAGAAAACATTTATTTATATTTGCATTTTTATAAAAACATGTAGGTATTATATTTTATATGCACTTTAACTAAAATGTCAAATTTCACACCTTGTTAATTTTCAATTTCACTCATAATGTGCTTAAAAATCAAAACTTAAAGTTTATAACATTCACAATCCGTGTAGAGTGTCCATACGTCTTGGTTTTCCCGGAATTGTCACGGTTCTAGCTCCGTTGCTCCGGTGTCCCGACAGACTTTTTCAAGACGTCGGTCGATTTGTTTCGGTTTTTCAAACTACTAATTTTTCATCATCTAATAAGTACACAATTTTTCATTTTAAATAATGAATAGTTCAGTATCATATTAAAAGATCAACAGTAGATTCATTTACAACCAAACCTAAAAATATTTAAAAAAAATTAATTACTAATTAAATTTTCCAAGTTTTTTCGATTTTACCTTAAACACGAACTTCCAAAAAAACATTTTCTTTTCTTAACTTTCCATTATATATGTATCTACATAAATAAATTGTAATATTATTTTGCTTGCTTTTATTATACTGAAGATACTAAAGTTCCTGAACAATTAAAAATTAAAATGACTGGAATTTTATTCGAACTTTTAAATAAAGTAGTTAACTAACGCGCTAGATAGATAGCGCCAGAATACAGAAATTGCCAACATTTAAATGTTCATGTTTCACATTAATACAAAATAAAATACATTAATACAAAATAAAATTGTCTAAGAAGCTCACTTTCATAAGAAATTTTATAAAAATTTAAAAAATATATATTTCCTAGAACAGGGGGCGATTTATTTTAAAAAAAAATTAATATTTTAAATAAAGAGCCATTAATAGGTAATCTATACATATAATACAAATGTAACGAGACCGTTTCTGTATAGGGAATATTTTTTAAAAATTGTGCAGATATTGTAAATAGTTATCGATGTAGATATCAAAACAGCGATTTTTTAAATTTTTGTCTGTCTGTCTGTCTGTCTGTCTGTTCGTCTGTTCACGCATCACACAAAAACTACTGGATGGATTTTAATGAAATTTGGTGTGCCGACAACTTATTACCCGGATCAACATCTAAGATACTTTCTACTTCGAGAAAATGTCTCATTCCCACGGGAAAATGGAAAAACCATGTTGAGCATGTGCATACAGTACGCAAAAACTATTGAACGGATTTTGATGCAATTTGGTGTGATGATAACTTATTACCTAAGTCAGCATCTCAGATACTTTTTATTTCGGGAAAGTGGCTCATTCCCACAGGAAAGTAAAAAAACTTTTTGAGCATGTGCACATATTACGCGAAAACTATTGAACGGATTTTTATGAAATCTGGTGTAGTGATAACTTATTACCTGCGTCAACATTTAGGATACTTTTTATTACGGGAAAATATTTCCTTCCTTCAGGAAAATTCAAAAATTATTTTGCTTATGTGCATGTATACTTAAAACTATTGTTCTATGCGAATGCTTTATAATTACTATACTTATATACTTGTCATTTATTAAATTAAATTTACCATAATACAAAATTTCTGGAGACTAACTCTATTTTAAATTAATTTAGAAATTTCGAAAATTTAAGTGCCTATATATCCGAAAAATTCATTTTGGATGAAACTTGTTATATTTATAGGATAGATACTAGTTTGGGATGCAAATATAATAAAACAATAAAACGTTGGAAGTCCAAAAATTTTGTATGAGTTCTCCAGTCAGACACGTCCAATTCCAAAAACCTCAAAAAAATGAGTTTTTTGCAAACAATTTGCCAAAATTTAAAAGTTTTTCCAATTTTTTTTTACATTGTGGAAAGAACCAAGAAAGACACAGAAAATACATTTTGAACCATTATTCTAGGTAAGCGGGTTTTCGAAAAAAAGTAACTTTTATGATTGGAAATTCGCTATGTTATGCAGATGCTGCGACAGGGGTATTTTATTAATTTATAACAAAGTTGAAAAGTTCAGAAACTGGGCCAGGGTCAATTACCGGGTCTTTTACCTTACCTATTAATAATAGAATTAGGAAAAAATTTATAAGATTTTGTGACGAACATACACCTAAGATTGCTTAACGGATTTTAATAAATGAGGTGTCAATCAGTAGAGGGCCACCCCAATTATAAGTAACTTAGAATACATATTGTAAACTATTTTATACAGAATTTTAGAATATCATTTTAAAAATTGGAATAAGGTCAAAACTGTCTCCCAGAATCACCAAATATAAAGTTCAAATTAAAAAGTTGAATGGTTCTTGGCAAATTTTCTCTTATTGTTAGACACTATCAGGATTTTGAAAAAAAAAATGAAAGTGTGATTAAAATTTTCCTCCAGGGCCTCCGTTCCTCAAGAAATGCTTAAACTTGAAGTAGTACTAAACCCATCATCACGGGTATCTGCACAAAAATTTCAAAGTGTGGAAATTAGCTATTCTATTGAAATATGAATATGACTTACTTTAGAGTAGAAATGTCTTTAGGGTGGGGAACTAGTCAGGTCGAGGTCTGCAGGTCACAATTTGAAAGAACGGGTTGACTTTTGAAATAAAAATGGACGGAAATAAAGAACTTTTTACGGAATCGAAAGCGAACGGAAATGGCATTGAAGATAATGTAACTCCAATTCGAGACTCGGAATAAAAACTGAGAACGAGATTAAAGTTGATAAATTGGACGGAATTTGACCATTTTTCTCGGGATTGGAAGCGGGTAGGAATGAAAAATTAATTTTTGGAGTGAGTGGGAATGGGACAAAAACATTACTCCTTGAGGCTTTTCTACTTAAGAGTTATTTAACGAGCGAAGCCAATCACTATAAATAACTAATTTCGTAGAGATTTTCAGGATATCTGACCTAAAAATAATTAGATCTTTAATTCTGATCAGTGATCATTTTACGAAGGTGAAACTGCGGGTCAGAGTTATAAAATAATAAGTGTTGCAGGAAATTATATAAAACACCAAAGTGAAAACAAAACAAACATCTGAGTCAGCGAAGCTAGGACGGGACGTTAGTTTATTATTATTTTTTTTTAATTAAAATTGGGGTACTGCTGCCGGTGGATGGCGCGGTCAGCAGCACCCGGCCGCATCGCCATCCATGGGCATGCGCCGCCAAAACGAGGAAAAGCGATAAAAACAACACATAAAGACAGGAACACATAAATGCAATAGACAAAGGACAAACATACACATAATAAAATTCAACGATGGACCCTACCATCCCAGGGCTTCACAAAGAGTGGACAGTCCCCGGTGGCGGCACGCTAAGTACTAGCCAGAGCGTCCGGCCACCAAGGTCTGAAAACCAACGATGAAACTCCGAGGTGTAAAGGGCCTCGGAGTGGAGAAAACTGACTAGAAAACACTCAAAAAATTTATCAGACGATATTAAAAAAAAAAAATCTTATTACGTCACTGGGGAGCCACAGGCCGACCAGTGCCGCAATAAGTAGTTAAAAAAAAAACGCTGAAGGGCCACAACAGCAAGCCCAGAGCGGCACAACAAAATATCACAGATAAGAATAAAAAGATGATGTACCACCTCGGGTGGAAAAGGCCCTCAGTGGTACATCGTTAAAAGAAAACAGATTAAAACAATCTTATTAAAAAATAAAAACAACAATATCACAGATTTTAAAAAATTTCTTGTTCTGTGACATGATTCCGCTCCCCATAGTCTCAACAATTCCGAAATGGCTTCGTCAACACCTAGGAACTCACACGTATAGGGACAGTGACATTTGATTACTGAGCAACATGTTCTGTTCTGTCAGATAGCTGATTACTGGGTACATGTGCCGTTTTGTCAGATGTCGGGGTCAACCTACACGGGAGACCGGTACGATGACTAGGCCACGTTCGTCCGAGTCGAGGCTACAGAGAACGGAACAATGCCACAGAGTATCACAAAGCCAACATCTGACCTGTGTTCGTATCACTTCGACGGGGCGGAAGCCGCCATATCAACGCCCACGAACGCATCCGTACGAGGGACGACGACGTCTCCTTACTGGGCGAGCTCGCTCAAGCTGTTCGGGCAGACGTCGACTCGTACGTGTGGCCGATGAGAACGAGTGCGTCGGGAGCCGCATTCCTACCCATCGAAATGACAAGAACAAGGCCAGGGAAACATCACAGTAACAATTAAAAAGTACCACCGCAGGCATGAGAACCCAAGGTGGCATAACAACTATCACAGACACAGATCACAATTTTTACATAAATCACAGACGCAATATCACCTTTTCGACACATCCGAACGGTATCGTCGGACTCCGAAGATCACGCCCACTGGAGTATGCAGCACTGGCGACGCGTTGAATTCCGGTGAAGGTACTATTAATGAAGCTCAAGCTGACGCAGGCATAACACTGCTAGCCGAAGCTAACAGTTGCCCGCCGGGCACGAACGGGGACGTGAAGGTTGGATTTTAGCCCAGCTAGTTTATTATTATTATTATTACTATATTTATATTTTAGTCTATTTTGATTAAGTTATGGGCCAAGAAAACTGATATTTAGCAGTTTTTCACACCACTTACATATCATTTTAGTACCTTTTATTAGAGATTTTTATGGATGCGTAAAATTTCGAAAGCTAGTACTTTAATTGATCTATTTTATTTTGAATTATCGTATTCAAAAAAATCAACCATTTACATTTCGCTGAAAAAATATGGTCAAATAAGGTTCTACAGTAAAGCATCGAAATTTTTTTTAAATTTTGTATGATCCACTCTACTAATAAATATAGGTTTTAAGTAGTAACAAAAATTAAATGAAAATGTAATTCATATCAGTGAACGCTTAGTTGTAATAGTTAAACAATTAATTATTAATACCCCTGTCGCAGCATCTGCATAACATAGCGAATTTCCAAATTTTGGGGACTGGCGGATCTCATCTAAGAACTGTACCTATTTAAAATAGTTTAGCTTTCTAAGAGTAAAAGATTTTTAAAATCGGCTGGGTAATTAGTTTTGATATTTTTGGGACCCAAGAACCCGAACGGACTTTGTGCAGCATAGTTGTATCCATCTAAAATAATTTAGTTCTCTAACAGTGAAAAAATTTTCAAAATCGGTCGGTTAGTTTATTTTTTACAATAATGGAAACAGTAAACCCTGGCGGAAATCATACAACATAACCTTTATTCATCTAAAATAATTTTAGTAAAAAGTTTATTCTAACAGTAAAAAACGGGTCCTAGAGATCTCATATAACTTATGGTAGTCCGTAAGGTTCTTGTGGACATCATTTAATTACTTAATGAATTCAAATACTTTAACTTACTAACGGTGAAAAAATTTTCAAAATTTTCGACATTCGCTAAAAAAATCATTGAAAAATATTTGATATGTTTCGATCAATTAATGGTCAACATCAGCAAATAAAAGTTACTCAAATCGAAGAAAAGAATGAGTTATTTGTCCGTAGAAATTAAAATACAAATTCTGAAAACGAGCAAAGAAATATTGAAAAAACTAGATCGGCAAAACATTCTGACAAATAACACTATCCAACCAATACTCGCCAATTTGAATGAAACTTAACATATTAAACAGCGAAAAATATTAAATACGTGTTTTTTTTTATTTCGGCTAAATACGCTTTTTAGGGGTAGAAAACACCATTCAACCTCTGTAGATGAAAACAGTTATAGCTAAATATTTTTGAAACGACATATTTTCTTAAAAAAGGGCTGAGTACCAAATTTGTAGAATTTAAAGCGATGCACTTGATAGTGACCCTGAAATCGATTTTCAAGGTCAGTTGAAAATGATTAGCCATTGCCGAACTTTGACCATATCCTGTACCTATAAGCAGTAATTTCATGTATTGACTCAATCTATCTTCAAAATTGATTTGTTGCGTTATTTTTCTAAAATAAAAAAAATAAAAACCTGACGAAATGGAAAAATAGGCGCAAATTTATAGAAAAAATTAGAAGAAAACATTTTTGTAAGTAATTTTAGAAGTAAAGTTAAGAAAAGATTTAATATCACTCCAATTGTAAGTTAAACATTAACTTTATGTTATATTAGAAATTTTCAAAATTTTTTAAAATTTTTATTGCTACTCTATAGTTATTATATTAGGAATTCAATTGAACATATGATTAACTATTATTTTTCCGATTGCGATTGAGCAAGTATTTTTCAAAATTACTTCTTGATCACTTATTTTCTATCTTGCATGTGAAATTCGTTCGAATATACTTTGAACCATTTAGGGATGAAAAGTAAACTACTCCTTTTGAAAAATATTAAATGATTTTCAAATGACTTTGGAAATTGACCTCAAGGTCATCTTCAAAGTCATCATCAAGTGCATCACTTTGAACTCTATAACTTTGGTCCTAAGCACTTTTTTCAGAAAATATATCGTACCATAATCCACTTCTATGTTGATTCCTGGTCTCTTTTCCTGCGTTTCTAATATTTATGTCAATAAAAAATGTGCTACCGTAGACAAGGATGAATAGGTACGCATTCAGACTTCACACCGTATTTTTTGTATTTATTTTATGAGTACCTAATCTTTGATATATTAAAAATTTACGCGAAGATGGTCACTTTATCAGCAGTATCCAAAAAAATTTAAAAATATCGGTGGTTTTTGAAAAATTAACAAAAATCGTATAATTTCTTCTCTATGAAAAATTGGGGTCAAAAGAGACGAGAAAAGAGTAAATGGGGACAACCCGTAGGGTCGACCAAAATTGAAATTCTAATATAAGATAATTTCGAACTTTTTGTATTTATACATTAAAAAAATAAATAATAGGTACTTGATGATTTTCTGTAAAAATAAACGTAGAATCTAAAATAAAGTTTATATACCCCTGTCGTTTACCCCTAGGTTTATATTCCTCCTATTCTTATTTTAGTTCAAAAAATAATTTTTCAAAAGACTAAGACATAATAATTAATAACAGTGAGATTCTACGTCCATTTTTCAGACTTTTGTCTAATACAGACGTTACCTAGAATTTTTTTTATCTTCAAAAACATCAGTCTACAGAATTTAATTTATTAGTTAGGAAAATAATTCAAATATGTCTCACTAAGGGTCCGTCCACACGACACAAGCTTTACCACCGACTTACTTGCGCAAACCAGTTTGTGCAAGTAAACATGTACGTATGGACGGGAAAAAACGTAGCGACTTACTTGCACAAACCTGGTTTGCGCAGGTAAGTCGGTGGTAAAGCTTGAGCGTGTGGACGGGCCCTAACAATAAATGTCTTAAATGAGTTTAAAAAATTAAAACGATACTGTTTATTAAATTGCGTAAAAGCTAGTAAATGCAATAACAGATATGATGAATTTATAAGGATTTTCTTGTACTACAAAATCTTAAAAATATGGGAACGCGTACTTTTTTTTCGTTAATTGTGTTTTATTTTTTTGCACAAAATTTTAAAAATACTTTATTTTCTTAAGAAAGGGAGGCAACTTTAATCACAGATATGCCTATGAAAAGTTTTTGGTAATCCGGGAAAAACGAAAACACTTTTTAAAATTTTTTTATTGTTAAAATCGAAATGTTCTTTTAAAAAGGGTTAAAATTACCATATTTTGACACAATCACTCCCTAAGTAACGAGCCTTACTTAATATTTGAAAATTGAGAAAAAACACGTCAATTAGATTTTTTTACACAGATTTTATTTGTTATATAATTCAAAAGGATATTTTAAAAATGTGTATGAATGGCTTTCATTAAATAAATTTCAATATATTTTCCATTTATTTTAACAGAGGAATGTCCTTATTAGTGGCTATACTTTCGGCTTGGAGCGAATTAGACGAAGATTTTCTTCTAAAACCAAATTTAATAATTAATTAAAGAAATAAAAAAAAAATTTGTGGATTTCCTACCGTTCAAATATAATCTTTATTGTATGTAAAAATGTTATTACATTTTTTCAAAAAACTGTAAGTAAACTGTAAAATTTTCTTTACAAATATGTTAAAATAGAGAAATGTTTCCTTTTTAATTTATTTTTAACTCTTTTTAAATGATTCACTTTAAAATTTTTTAATATTTCTTAATCGAAATTTCATAAAAGAATGTGTCAAAATTTAAAAAAATTTTTCTTTGTTAAAAAAAAAAAATTGAATGTGCAAAATTATTTAATACTAGAATACTCTCTTTATACAATTCTAATCATAACTGTATTGTCAATTGGATAGAAAATTACGTAAAAATATTATTGTTTGAATATGATTTAACGTAATTTTTATACGACTGAAGCAAACTCTTATTAATTTTAGGAAGGTGTAAATATAATCTAAATTCTGATCATATCACATAAAAAGCTGCGCCGTGTTTTTTTATCTAAAAAAAAATGGAACAGAGATACATTATAAAAACATTTAACTGACAGAGAAATAGAATATAGCCGAATCGTTAAATTGGATTAAAAAAATCATGACACGCTACTTATAAAGCGGTTTTTTTCGAATTTAGCTCGCAAAAAATGAGACAGAAAAAAAAAGAATGCGAGTGCGAGTGAAATGGAGAACGACATATTTCCTAGTTTTTCTCGAAAAGTAAATAATTTAGAGCAACGGTATAAAAACATTTTTGATGCATTTTACCTTTTACTATGGCTTGGTGTAAAAAAAAAAATTGAAAAATTGCTTAATTCTGGCAAAAAACTCATTTTGTTGACAAAAAACGCCCGGAAAACCTACTTCTGGGCATCCGACATGTCTGGCTAACGAACTCATCCAACGATTTGGAAAATCGAATTCGCACACAAAATTTCATAAGCATTAAACGTTTCGTTCGAGAGTTATCGCGCGGATACATATATATATATATATATATATATATATATATATATATATATATATATATATATATATATATATATATATATATATATATATATATATAAATTTTAGTGAATATCATTTTCGTATTCTAGGGACCTCAAAACATATTTCTGATATGGTCCCGGGCTTAGGTTGCACCATGACACCTGGCGTAAAAGCTGAATTTCCAGTTTTGGAAATTCGCTAAAAGAAAAGGGAGCGTTTTTAGTGAACAAGTGTAAACGGATGAGATTTATTATTGTATTAATAAGGGTTTAAGGTGTTAAAATAAAACAATTTAAATATCACTCATCTCTGTAACCTTTGTACACTGGCCAGGTAAGTAGACAGGCCCTAGAGCTTATAGTTTCATCCAGTTCAAAACGGGAAAAAAATGTAATCTTTAAGCATGGTACATTCGAAACGATTAACAGGTAAACTCACGGGGATTAATGTCCTAAATAATCATCCGGTTACCATGGGACTAGGGGGGAATTTTTCGTGCCGCAGACGTGGCGAATTCTTGCCCTATGTCTAATGTTCTTGCGAGGTATTGTCCTCGTTAAGACGTAAGTATCTCGAATTTCCATTATTGAGTTCCGAGAACATCAGGAGAGTTGATTTTGGTGCAGTTCTAAATTTCTACGACGGACTGGGCATTAGCTAGTTCCTTTTGAAGGATGTGGAGTACATTGAGTCCGTTTTGGTGACCTATATCTGACGGGAGCTTTAAATCCCAACCCACTTACAGCTTTCGCTTATTCATTCATACATCCCACTAACAGTTTTGGAAAGAAAAGCTTTAAGCACTACGGATAGTGTGGAGAAGCATTAATACGTAGTATATAGTTTTAGTAATATCGTATTAACAAATAAAATAAAGTAATGATATGCTTGATTCAACATCGCTTAAAAGAATCAATAATTTTTTAGTTACAATTTTCACTTACTTATATTTGAAAAGCTGTAACTCAGTAACTAGGAGCCCGATAATTAAATTTAATACTTCAAATTTTTCGTCGAGAAACATTCTACAAAAAATATAAGAAGCAATTTTTCTGTCGGGTCAAAAATAGAAAAGTTATCTGGCCTCAAACGTTTTCATTCCCAAATTTTTCATCGTTTTTTGCTAATAATTTTCTTACTTTAAAAGCTACTTAAAAAAGTTAATTACAAAAGTTGTAGAAAATAATATTATCTACCAAAAAGGTCTTTACAAAATTTTTGTCAGACTAACGGTTTTGGAGATATTCGAAGAAAAATAATTCGACCTTTTTTCGAAGATGGCGGCTGAACGACAACACCGACAATCCCGAAAACTCAGTTTTACGTTCATCACTGACTCCCCTACGACCTTCAAAAAAAAAATTGCTGCCTACCCGAAATGCGGGTAGGTCCATCTACGCTTTTACTGCACTAATATAATTTCAATACGTTTGACATTTTCTTAACTTTTTTTTTTTATTAATATAAAAAACGATAAAAGATTTACAGTATAAAAAGGTAAAAAAACATTTTGTATTTTATAATCCATTTTAAATAGCTATTTTCCATTTTCTATTTTAAATATGTTCAGCAAAACCATTTTCCATTTTATATTTTAAATGCATTTTTGGAAACCATTTTCCATTTTTTATTTTAAATGGTTTCTATGAACCATTTTTCCCAGCCCTGCTTAACATAGTATACCTCTGAGGCGCTGAAATTAAAATTAGTATCAAAATTTGAACCAGATTTCTGACATATAATTTGTGAGATAATTTTTTTTTTTTAAATTACACATATTTTCAACCGACAACTAATGGAATTATTCCCAAAAACACACCGGAAACTCTCATTTATTCGAATAAATAAATGCTTTCAACCAGTGCCGAATTTACCCCTTAAGTGTCACTCTAGCCACCGTGCAAAATGTCGCCCTTGCCTCTTCCTAAAAAAAAATTTTCCAATAACTTTTTAAACTTTTTTCCTACAAAAAATAAGTACTGAGCAAAAAAAACTTCAAATTCCAAATTTTTCCGCCCCTAAAATCTGCCGCTCTAGGCTGCAGCCAACTCAGCCTGCTGGTAAATCCATCACTGCTTTCAGCTAAAGATTAAATGATCAAACAAATATTTCAAAAAATTTAACTCTTTAGGAACACTTAAAAATAAAATCAACCGAACAAAACCTGAACCGAACAAAAATACAAAAAGAAAAGAAATCGTAAAAAAAGAAATTGTACATTTAAGCAGAGGCGTAATTATAATGGAACAGGTGGGACAGCCGCTCCAGGGCACAAGAGCGAAAAAAAGGAAAGAAATGAAAAATTGTAAAGTGTTTTTTTTTTGCTAGTCAGGTTACATTTTGCAGAAGCTGACAAGGTTTTTTTTACTCGTCACTCTCATTTTTCGGAAAAAATATGAAAAAATGGAGTTTCCGTAGGGGGCGCATAACTCAAAATCGCTCTAGAGCGCAATATTTGTAGCTACGCCTCTGCAATTAAGCAATATTAATTTGCAGCAATAGATAGACGACTTTTTTGAAATTTAGAAGTAACTTAATGTACCAACCACCTTAAATGTTTAAGGTAAAAAAATAAAAAAAATAAAAAAAGGAACCCTGATTACGGATTTAAAGTAGGAAAAATCAGTATAAGGGATACAGACAGACATATTATCGGATGCCTATGACTAAACTGAACCTTCATTTATATACTTTTTTTCACAAATACTTTCTAAACTAATTTTTGAAAACACGAACCTGAAGTGTATTTTTTAAGCCTTTGAATACAGACGACGCTGAAAGAAAGTTTCCGCTACCATGGTAACAGTCTAACAGAAACTAAAGTCAGATTTCTATAGAATATTATGAATAATATAAAAATGCAAGAATAAGCCTGTCTACACAATAATGAAATAAGAAATAAGAAATAAGAAATAAGAAATAAGAAATAAGAAATAAGAAATAAGAAATAAGAAATAAGAAATAAGGAATAAGAAGTATGTCATCTAGTGACGTTGAATGGAACTTTAATGAAATAAGGAATAAGAAATAAGGAGTATACCATCTAGTGACGTTGAATGAAACTTTAACTTAACTGCTCATAGGTAAATGTATTTAGGTATTTTTGTACATCAGAATTCATGAAAAAGTAACGTTCGTGATGACTTTTTTGTCACTAAGTGAAAAAAATCACGAATTTTGACGTAAAAAAATACCTACATATTTATATCCCAGTTACGTTAAAGTTTCATTCAACATCACTAGATGGCATACTCCTTATTTCTTATTTCTTATTCCTTATTTCTTATTTCATTAAAGTTCCATTCAACGTCACTAAATGACATACTTCTTATTCCTTATTTCTTATTCCTTATTTCACTGATTGTGTAGACAGCCTAACTGTCATTCATTTAAACAAACTGTATAATACAAAATATAGATATAACACAGATATTATACAGAACCCTCGGTGCGCGAGACAGACTCGCACTTACCGAACTTATTTTTATTATTCATTAAAACAATTATTTCATTAAAAACAAAAATGTTTGTTATTATTATTTACATAATTAACTAATACAGTATCGTTCATAAAATTGACCACAAAAAAATAATTATAGTGCGAGTAATTTCTGGAGAGAACTGATGTGAAAATGAGTGATACTTACCTTCCAGTTAAGATACGTGCGGATACAATAATATGATTGCTTAAACTTTATTGCCAAGGGAAATAAGACTTTTACGGTTCATTTTTTAAACAAGTTCTTACATAGCAAAAATTTCCAATAAAATGAACATAATTTTTCTAATTACGGCGTCATTAACATTAAAAGAAGCATTCAATTTATTTGTGGCATAGTATCTAGAAATACAAAATAATTTGTCTAGTTTCATAATAAATTCAATCGTCAATTCATCATTTGTCTCGTTTCATATGACAAGTATAATAATAGAAATGTGAAATAACAGTACACAATTCCTTTCTTACTTTAAAAAAATTCAAGAAAATAAAAAAAATTAAAACAAGTCTCTTTCTTGATTGATTTACGACATGTGATGTGAATTCGATATATACACAGAATTCTTAGTAAATGCTTGATATACATCGTATCGATGTAACGAAAATATCATCTCGCGGTTTCGAAAAAATGTTAAATTTTAAGAATTGAGAGCATAAATACTTAAGGGGTCATGCTCATTGCTCAGATATTATTTTTTAAAAATTAATTTTCTAATTTCTATCAATATCAGCAGTGTTATATCCATAGAACACTAGAAGCAAACTAATATCAAAAAAGTGTAGCTCGCTTGATGTCATTTGTTGGCAGTGTTGCAAACACAACGGATTTTTCCGTAGATCTACGGAATTTATATTCTGTTTACGGACCTACGGAAAAACTAATAAAATATACGGAATTCTAAACCAATTACTATATTCGAAAAAAAGGATTTGCCCGGGGCGGGAAATTTTAAGAGCGGCATTTTTGTAAAAAAGGGGGCGGTATTTGTACAGCTGACGAGCAAAAAAAAAAAAATACTCGCTGGTCTAAGAAAACAAACGAGGGCGGCATGTTTCTATACCTGATGACCAAAAAAAAGGTCGCCGATTAAAAAAAAGAAATCCGGAAATCTACCGACATTTTTATCCCAAATCTTCAGAATTTTTATCTAGTTCTACGGATTTTCTCCTAGAGGTCTACGGAATTTATAAAATTTCATATGGCAACACTGTTTGTTGGTCTGTCACAGTTTAACGCATTTAGTCAGTGGTGTCGGTAGTGTCGGTCACCGAATCCACTACGATTGTTATGTATTGTAAGACCATTGTTACTTGACCTGCACGTTGCTCTGTCCGATAATACGTGTTTTGTTGTTGTGTGCGTGTGAATACTAACACAGAAACAAACATCAAACCTACACCACTACAACCAGTGTGTACCTACACAACATAGTGGTTCATAGTGGAGGGGATTTTACGTCACCTTTCTGCTACAGTCGGAATACTATCATATAGTAGTTTGGCCCCTTAGTTATATCTTTCAAGAATATTTTCTGAAAATTTAACCACGACCCAACAAAAATTAATAAAGTTATAACATATTTTGTAATCCTGTTAAAAATCCAATAACTCTTTAATCTTTACGTTTTTTTTTTCTTTCTTTTTACAATTTGTTGAAATTTGACTCAATTAATTGACCATATTTTTTAAAATCTAATACTGAAATGAAGTTATAATTTTTGTTCATATGTCACAATTTTCAATTAATGATTTCTAAAACGCTCAGTTAATTACAATTAATGATATTAAATTGTTGTTTTTATTTTCTGCTAAAGTGCTAAACTATAAAATTTCAAACTTCTAATGAGCAACAACTACTTTATCAAACGATTAACTGCTTAAATTGGTATCGGATTTTTAATTATTTATTCGAAATAGTATAATGGGGTATTTGACAGTATCAAAGAAAAACAATAAAAACAAATTTTAATGAAAATTGATAATAAAAGACAGCAATTTATTATGTTAATTAATTCTAGCTAGCATTATTTAATTTAAAAACGTTAATATTTTTGAGCTATAAATTACGTCAGCAGAAATGGGCTATGACGTTGCATTCTCGTATATTTCAACAATGTCGCCACTAGGGTCGCTACGTAAATTCCGGTTAGCAAACATAACTATGGAAATTAATTTGAATTTAATTAATTTTTTTAAAAATTAACAATTCTTTCTCTAGGTATAAGAAAAATAAAGAGTTTTTTTTTTCTTAGTTACATGACATCTGTTGCTATCTAAAGAATGTGACATAATTGAAGCTAATGAACGTTTTCGCGCAAATTTTGATAACAAATATTAAATTAAAAATTAAAATTATATACATGCATAATACATAAATATGCGTATTTTAAAATAATTTCCCAAAATTAGTCAAATTTCCCATTAATAGCTAAAATATTAAAGAAACGGTTTTAGAAATTTTAATTGGCAGTAATTTTATAATTTATTGGAAATATGAGCCGTTTATTTTGAAAGGGGGGCAAGTCCATATTCTGTTATTGCGAGATATTTAAGGGTTTGCGTTTTAATAAATTTAAAAATATTGGTAAGTGTTAATAGACATATTTTTTTTATTTTGTGGTATTAGATAATGTAAGTTTATAATCCAATAGTGTTCATAGCGCTGATTAAAAAAAATAGTGGTTTTATTATAAACTAAATAGACTTGCCTCACTTTCAAAATTAATGAATTATTGTAATCGTTAACTTAAATGGATAATATTTGAGTTTTATCATTTAAAAATAAACATAATAAAAACTTCATACGACAGTTCAACTTCAGAAGCACATACTGTGAATTATTAACCCCTGCCAGTGCCTTTTAGTAGTAGAAATGAGTGTATGAAAATAAGTATGTACTTTAAAAGGGCGACTCACCCCCTTTGCAGTGTTGCTTAAAATGAATTTGGAAATTTATTCTAATTGTTTTAAACTATTTTCCTTGAAGAAGTTTTCAGTTACTCAAATAGTACGATTATGTCGACACAGTCACCCCCGTAGTTAACTACCCCTGGATTTGATATTAGGAAATTGAGTAAAAACAGGTCGATTAGATTTTCTTACGTACATTTGAAATCTATAAACAAAACTTTATTATATTTTATTTTTTACCCCTTTTCGCAAAATTAACGCCCAAATTTTAGCTTTAAACTACCCCTGTTGGTGTAATTTAAACAAATTACACATCAATAGATAGTTTTTTAAAAAAGAGCAATATCGCCAATTTAAGCTTTTTCTTTATTTCTTACTGTTTTCGAGATATTTGAAAAATTAAATTTTCACCCCAATTTTCGCAGGACGATTTCACCCCTTCAAACCGCTTTCAAGACGGACTTGCACCACTATCAAAATAAACAGATTTACAATACTGTTGAGAGTTAAAATTTCAATCTTCCAAATATTAGGCTTCTAAATTTTTTTGACTATAAATTGTTGACAGATAAAAAGATCATACTAAATCTTATCTATAACTCTCATTATCTTCATTTTTTTCAAAAATGGATTTGCCCCACTTTCAAAATAAACGGCTCATATGTGAGATACAGCGTACAGCCCGTACAGGTACAGCCCAAGGTGTCAAATTCTAGTGACAAATATTTTTTTAAAAAATTTCGTTATTTTGATAGCAAAAATAAAAAGTCAACTTCCCATTTATCCAAATTCATAACACTTGAGTTGAGAAAAAAGAAATTTTTTAACTCGATGACGTCATCAACATATATTATTAAAATTTTTGAATGCTTTAAAATTTGTAAATGAAATGATAGAATAATGAAACTGGAAACGAATTATAAATTTTCGAAGTGGTTCTTTCGAATAGGCCTGGGTAACACTGCGCTACGCCGCGCAATTGCGTTAACTCACTATACTGTGTTAAATGCGTCAACTCACGTTTTTTAAAAATTGTAACGCATAACTCAGTAGTTAACTCAAATTAAATATTATACTTTATATGTATTTCATTAAAAGCGCACATTAAAAGTTTAACTCAAATTAGCGCACTTTTCATGACATGACATTAAAAATGAGGTTAGAAAATGTACATAAGTTTAAATTATAATAATTATTATATTCTTTGATTTATACCATACGTAAACGTAATAACACCAGTAATACCAACATTTCATTTAGTTTATAATATTATTATATACATAGGTATTATGTTGGAGATGATATAGGAATTGGAATTTTTGATATAAAATAAATAAAAAACTTTTACATATTTCATTGTTATTTATTTCATTTATTTTCAGGAATTATTAATTGTGGAATACACGAAATACAAAAACACACTGAAATCTGAAAATCTTGATACGACTTTTTGGTAGTTTCATTTGTTTTACGCATGCTGAAAAAAATTTATAAAAAACCTGACGTTTAAAAAAAGTGTTAATGGCGTTACCGCGCAAATAATAAGCCGCCTACATAGGTACACGATCCGTAATACTGTCAGTATTTCGAAATACTGGCATTATTACTGAAGTATCCATATATAGATTTTATATTATAAAAATAATAATTCATTATTTTTCTCAGTAAATACTGACAGTATTATTAATCGTGTGCAGGCCGCCACAAAATAGCAAAAAATAGGGAATAGGCAGGAAATGTTAATGGTGCCATGACAAAATGTCACAAAGCGCGTGCGCCGCATGCGCTTGATATCTTCTGTATGTATATTTGCTTTCTACAATACCTACTGCGTTAAATAGCGCAATGAGTTACAACACTGCGCTAACACAGTAAGGTGCGCTTGAGTTATTGCGTCAACTCAAGATTTTTTGCTGAGTTACCTAGGCCTACTTTCGAAGTGGTTCTTTTTATAGTATTATCAAAAGTTAAAGATCTCCTATTTGTGATCCTGATCACAATAAGCAGCTCTATCAAGCGACCTCTATCAAGGGACATGGGAATTTGACAGAAATGATTACGGGTTATCCGTTTACAAGGTTTACAGCGTTTACAGGGCTTACAGTTTTATTGGATAACTGTTTGGAAAACATATTTCCTTAAATTTTTTTAATAATTACACGGAATGAGAAAATAAATAACATATCGTATAATTTACGAATTTAATTAATTTTTTTACATAAATTTACTTTTATTATACATATTCATAAACGAAATTAAGTTCTTAAAACAAATATTTGTTTGTTATTTGTAATTAATATCTCTCTGAAATAATTTTTACTCGTTGATAAGGAATTTTTTTTTTTAAAACAAAAATAAGTTTTATTCTGTACAAACTGCACAAAAGCAATAATCAAAATTCCAGTAAAAAAGTCAACTACAAAATAATTTTAAAATTTAATTATTTTACGTAAAAATTTTCATAAAATAAAAATACAACTCATTTTTAATTTACATTTTTTAAATTTATTCTGACGTCAGTTTTCTAACCGTTCATTCACGGCAAAATATTTTTGTGATAACTAAGGTTATCTTATAAAAAAATAATTTACAGTTATGGTAAGTAATAGGGGTAAAAGGTGTAATAATTAAATAATAAAGTGCATAGTCACGAAAATTATATACTTTCAATTTCAGGGTACAACAAAAGTATGTTTAAATATAACATCGAAATTATTTAAAACACTGAAACCGCAAGTAACAAGTCAATATTTACGAAATATGTGTCAAAATCAAGAGGATGTTATATTGGAGTCCACTCAAAATGCTGGAGTTATATTACTGAATCGACCGCAGCAGTTAAATTCGTTGAATATTTCCATGGTTAATAAAATATTGGCAGGTCTTAATGCTTGGAAGGAAACGAAAGCTCTTGTTATCTGTCGGGGTATTACATTTATTACTTACATGTCTTTTTGATAAATTATTAATACAATTTTTTTAAATACGTAGCTTTAGGTGGCCGTGCATTTTGCGCTGGTGGTGATGTGAAAAAAATTGCTGAAGCTGCATATATTGGTGATTATAATGTGGGTGACGAATTTTTTTATCGGGAATATCACATGAATAATACAATTGGTAAATTACCGATACCGTATATTACTTTTATGGATGGTATCACAATGGGGGGTGGAGTTGGTTTATCTGTACATAGTCCATATCGTGTGGCCACGGAAAACACGTTATTTGCAATGCCTGAAACAAAAATTGGATTTTTCCCAGATGTTGGAGCATCACATTTTCTACCAAAACTAGGATTTTTAGGTCTCTTTTTCTTTATTAATTTAGTAATTAAGAATTCAAGCGTTCATTAACATAGGCAATGTGTATCCCTGCTTCTACACGGATCTGTGTATCGCACTTGCAATTATTCATAATGTAATATACACGACAATGGCATCGCAATAGTGTGACAATTAGGGTTGCCAACCATACTTTATAATAAAGTATTCTACTTTATTTTTCACAAACATACTTTATACTTGTGCATAAAAATAAAGTATCCTAAAATACCTACTTTATTTTGAATCTTGACTGTGATTACACTAAACAAAACTCTTCGATACTTACTTCCTAAACCATTTATTAAATATTAAGATCGATGATTTACCTATATTCTGAGTCAATAATACTTAAAAAAATTCGGAAAAATCTACTAATAACAAAGAATTTGCAAAGCAAAATACGTACTGCTGAAAAACGGCAATATATAGGTACTTAAAAATGCGTGTGATAACCTACCAAATATAAAAAAAAATATTTCTTATTTGCTTTCTGTTCCCACAACTCTAGCTTCCACTGAGAGGTTTTTCGGTGATGAATGTGAAGTGGCGAGCAGAGAGAAATAGATCCTCCATAAATTTAATAGAAATTGAATTATTTATTTACTTAAAACTTAGATTGTAAAATTAGCTATGATACGTTCATAGATAAAAAAAAAAAAAAAAATTGTTAGCATGTGCTAAAAACACAAAAAAATGTATTTAAGGCAATAAAAACTTAAATTTAGAAAATACTTTTTTGTCTGACAAATACTTTATTTTTTTATATTTAAGAGATTAGATACTTCTCAAAAAATGTTGGCAACACTAGTGACAATGTACACGGATCCATGTATAACAGCAGTGAACATGTTAAAAAATTTAACCCTCAAATCAGTGTCAATATTCTGATTTCATGGAAACAAGCAGCTTACAGTTAGTCTTAAGACGGTTCTACACGATGCTACGAACACCTTCCAACATTGGACGTTCGATGGTTCATCGCATCGTGTGGCCGTTGTTCGAACCTACGAGTGTCCAATGTCGAGCGTCAAACATTCGCATTTGGCCATGTCCCGCTCGATGTCGGTATGCACCGAGTCAAAGGGATGCTTCGAACGTTTGAAGGTCAATGTTGGTTGCGTTGGTTAGTTCGACTCAGCAGCTGCACGACTCGTTCATGTGAAGAGAGACAACATCAGTGTATAACATGAGAGATCACATAAAACAGATGACATGTTCGTCCACTGAATAAACGTTTGTCCCAAGACATTATACAAGAGAGACAACATCAGTGTATAATATTAGAGATAACATCAGACAGATAACAGCCTCGTCCATTGAGTACCAACTCATCATCATTCGTATTGGATCAAACATTCGATTCACCGTGTAGCAGATACATTTGTCGCACCAACTATCGAACTTAATTGCCTCAAACGTTCGATCGAACGTTGGAAGGAACGTTCGTAGCATAGTGTAGAACCCGCTTTACAGTAGTCTAGCACTGACATCTGCTGGTAACGTTTTAAAACAACTTATTGACAATACAGCTTATTAAATAATAATTTTAGGAAGCCAAATTGTTATAAATACCATGAAGTCATGAAGCATTATTAAATAAAGAAAATTCTTGGCATTCTTAATAATCCATTCCCTTGGCTTAAAACAATTATTTAATACACTAGAACGTAAATAAGACATTGTTTTAAAACATTCCCAACAGATGTCAGTGTTAGGCTACTACAAGTTACTTGCTTCCTTCAAAAAAACCCATCGATTTTTGGCCATTTCATAAGCCAGAAATTGAAACAATTAGTTGGAATGTATACGGTTTATGAAATTTAACTTTTTTGTCCTCATAATTATACAGAAAGTTATATTTAATTGATTTAGGTCTATTTTTGGGATTAACCGGTCAAAGATTAAAAGGTCCGGACGTGTATCATGCTGGCATTGCTACACATTATGTTGAAAGTAAAAATTTACCAAAATTAGAACAACAATTGATAGAATGTTCCGGTCATTCGGATGTAAAGAAAACGTTGGATGCGTTCCATAAACAAACAGATTATTCGAAATATTGTTTAAAGCCGCATTTGGGTATGATTGATGCCGTGTTTCGTTTACCAAGTATCGAAGAAATGTTTAAAAAATTAGACGCGGAAGCGGAACATGACGAATGGAGCGAGTGTGTATTGAAAACGTTGAAAGAAATGTCTCCAACCAGCTTAAAGGTGACCCAGAGAGCATTTTATGAGGGACGAAAATTAAATCTAAGCCAAGCATTGGAAATGGAATTTCGGGTAGCAACTTATGCAATAAGACAACATGATTTTTACGAAGGTAATCCATTTTCTCCATTAATGACTTACCAACTTTACAAGTACGAAAAATACTATTAATTTTTTTATAGGTATTAAAGCGCTGTTAATTACAAAAGATAAAAATCCAAAATGGGACCCACCAACAATAGAAGAAGTCACGCAAACAATGGTTGATCCATTTTTCGAAAAATGTCTATGTACTAAATACAAGTCTTTGTTGTAACTGATTTTGTAATTTTTTTTAATCATGTATAAAGATTTTTCAAGCCTTATTCTTGTAATAATGTAAATAAAATGTTATATTAATCTAATTTTATTAATATGCGTGTTAAAAATTTTGTTTGCGTCGTTTACTTCTACTGGTCTATAAGTGGCTGCACGTCCCTGCCACTCTCCATATAGTCCAGTATAAAAAAAATACACCGTTTACCGACGCCACTATAACTAATACACTAGATGGCGTTGATCGTACTTGAATAAAAATAGAGTCGGGACATGAGTTTTGATAGTTCGCTATTTTTCATCAAAGATTCATCTAAAATAAATTCGAAATAAATTAAATATTTTAAAAAATAAAAAGCTAATGTTCCACCTAACATCTAGATTTTATAAAATTATAATTTTACGATAAAATTACAATTTTATGGTAAAATTATTTTTTTACTAGTTCCACCTAACATCTAGATTTTATAAGCCGATTATGCCGACTATAACCGATCGAAAAAAACGACTACTTAATTAGCTTAATTATAAGAGAAAAAAAAATGACAAATGTCATTTTATAGAGAAAACTTATTTCTTGCATATTGTTAATACATTTATTGAAAAAAAAAAAAAATACAAAGGCAGTTTTAAAAAAAAAACATTCGTGGTCATTGTACAATTTAACATGGTGCTAAATTTCAAGTTAAAATTTATTTTTTCATCAATAATGTTAGTAATTTTCATCAATAATGTTATGTAGTGAATTTTTTCATCAATAATGTTCATTAATAATATATATATATATATATATACATATATATATATATATATATATATATATATATATATATATATATATATATATATATATATATATATATATATATATATATATATATATATATATATATATATATATAGATATACATTTGCTACATCTGTCACTTTTATAAAGTTCACTTCAAATAGCCTGATCCTTTTTCTTGTAAATTCAACAGTAACAGGGTTCAACCTATTTGAAATGAACTCTACATGAAATTTTTTAGTTTTCGCCATTTTGATTTTTAGGTGTAGGTTAATTTCAATTGAAAAAGTAGAAAAATTTCTACTACTAAAATTATAATTTTATAACATCTAGATTTTACATAGATGTTACACCAACAACTACACTAAAATTTAAGCCACGCCCCCGTAAAATTATAATTTTATAAAATCTAGATGTTAGGTGGAACATTAGCTTAATTCAACCTAGAAAGATTAACTCTTTTAAATGATTAAAACGAGTTAACTCGTCCTGCAATATTGCGGCTCAAAATGCTGTGGTATGTACAGGCCGGGTGCGCGACGTTATTGCCAACTAGCGTTTGCAACTTTGTCGGCTCTCTCCATACTTGTAGTTCAGTGGCTTTTTTAAATATTTCCATGTGGACAAATAATAATAATAATAAATATCGACTGTGACTGGATATTATGTGCAATTTTAATTTATTATTTTTTTTTTTATATTTGTCAAAATTAAGTGTCATTTTTCTTTTTATTAAATAATAAATAACAAGATGAAAGTTGTCCGAGCTCAGAGTATGCAATGTATTTTCGTTTTTAGCGCTAAATAGTGAGTGTAATAATTAAGACTGACTTTCAAAGTATTACCCATAATATAACATTCCAATCTCAAATGACACCGAAAAGCAATCAATTAGTTTCTGTACAACATGTGAGAAATGTAGAAGAGTTATGAACTAGTGGCCACAGTTATTTGACACAAGGCCATATAATTAGACAACTTCCATTTGACAATTTTAAAAAAAATTGGAGTCGTAAAATTTCTAAAATACACCATTCATGTATAAAACATTATTAGTGAAGCGAAATAAATTGTGAGGAATTTTAAAATTTGGTAGTTCCAGTTTTATATGTCTTTCAACATGAACTCGAACAATATACTGTAGTATATTAGTTCCTTGAGTTTCTTTGGGAAGTTCAGTTTTGTCCTCTAAAAGTGGTGATATATAAATATTTACTTCTTTTCCACTTTCGTCTAAAATTCTTTTTATTTTTAATTATTCTTAAATCGACTAGAAATCTGTAAATTTGCATTTGTTGTTTCTTCCTGTATTTTAACGTTAAATTTGAGAACACAATTATCGTGACCCATTTCGAAAATTTGTTACTGCCAAATTTACTGAGAGCAATAGTTTCGCTTACGATCTTACAAAATTATATCTAATAGGATTTACGTCCTTCGTTGAAGTTGTGTCTTATAAATTTTAAATAAAATAAAATAATATAAATACCATAGAAATTAGACCGAATTTGATTAACTCAATTTTTTACCACTAGACAGCGTAGCTGTACTAAATAGCATGAGCCGTCCAAATTGCTCATTTCTGCCAGAGCAAGCGCTGCGATCGCTTTCGTTACCTCTACTTTGTAATTTGCACTAGAGATGTGCCAAACTCGTTAATTCCGACGGGTCACGCGTGACTCATCGTGATCGTGAACAATTTTTTATGATCGTGCGTGAGTGGGCGTGATCGTGACATTTAATTTCTTGCCGTGAATAATTCGTGAGTCACGAAAAGTAAAGACCATGAATAAAAAAATTTTTAAAATAATTTTTTTCAATTTTAGGGAATGTTAACTAAACCAATTTGATTTTTTAACTACAAAAAAAAAAACGTTTCTTTTATATTAGGTACTTTTTATGAGTACAAGTAGGTAGAAATCCAATAACCCTTTGTACTAACAAATTCTAGTTTTTTACCGAGATACTTGGAGTGTATACAAAATAGTTTACAATTTAGAAATGTGCAATTGTGTTTATGATGTTGTTCTGATTATTTCTTCCGTTTTTAAATAATTCCTTAAATTCTTAAAATTGGCCTGTCTACATATATTCGGTCTCAGTCAATGGGTATATTTGAAAATCTTACAAGGTCAGTTTTACAGCTTTCAATAGTATGATCTATCATTCTATGAAGGAATAATATAAAGAACATATGGGTTAATTTTAAGGAAATATTATCTTTTTCAACTTTTTAAGTTGTTTATTGTCATTATTATTATTATTTTTTTTCAATTTTATTATTTATGTATATATTTATGGGTACCTACTAAAAGAAATTTTTGCCACAATTTTGTTAAAAATCTACATATATTATTTAGTTTGGTTGTGCGAAATATCATTTATATACAAATACAGTACCTACAATAAGAACAAAAATTAAACAATAAATCACCAGATGAAAAATTTTGAAAATTTTCTCACTTTCCAGAAAAAAATAAATAGCATGTAACTTGCATCAGTATTAATCTCAGTGAACCGTACTAACCGTATTTCTGATTTTATCGTGAGGACATAATTTTTACTGACTGTTAAAACGCTAGTGATTTTTACTCAATATTCAAACGATTATATTTAAAAGTTTTTATGTTTAATTCGTAATCGTGCATGAGTGTGAAAGTATTAAATTTTTTTGTTCGTGATCGTGCGTGAGTGTGAAAAGAATAAATTTTCTCGTTCGTGATTGGGCGTGAGTACAAAACCTAATTCGTGACTGTGCGTGATCGTGAGTAAAAATGTACTCACGTGCACATCTCTAGTCTGCACCCGGCCCAGGTGCCGCCATCTGTGACAGATATCCGAAATACGGTATAATTCTAAATAATGTTCAATTTTATCAACATAGTTTAGTATAATTTATATTTCGTAAATTCTTAGGTTTCACTTTGTTGATGTTGGGATCTTTTATTTTTTTTCTAACCTTATCTATTGTACTTATCACTGGCAGTAAAAAGTCCGGCATTTTGAGACAAAAAGAATTTTCTATATGATTTGTTTAAAAGTCAATTAAATTAAAAAATTTTAATTCTTCGTTAACACATAACTTGGTGACGATACTTTTGTACTCAATCATATAATAATTAATTTTGACTATTTAATGTAAAATGCTCACATGTCCCAACTCTATTTAATATGCCCCAAATACCATTAGCGCCACGTAGCGAACTGTGACATTAAAAATTTGTCCCTGAAAACATAGAACACTAGAAGCCAACTAATATCAACGAAGTGTAGCTTGCTTGGAGCTCTTTGTAGGCCTGTCACAGCTTTAGTCGCTTTAGTCATGTAGTCAGTCGCTGTCCGTCACCGAACGCACAGTGCATTGTGTTACGTTGTTAGACATCGTTAGTTGAACAGCACACATTTCTCTCTCTGGTAATACGTGTGTTGTAGTTGTGTTTGTGAATACGCACACAGACGCAACCATTAAACCAATACCACTGCAAACAGTGTGTATCTACACCAACAGAGTGGGGAAATTTTACGTCACCCACTGGTGGCAAGTGGAACAGTGTAATTTGGTTACTAATATAGTCCCTTGCCTGAAAACAAGTGATAGGGACATGAAGTGGCTGTTACAGCTACGCTATCTGGTGATAAAAAGTTGATTTAGAACCGTAAGGGATTTTATACAATAAAATGAAATAAGGGATGTCGCCATCTAGTGACGTTGAATGAAATTTTATGTAGGATTCTATATTTGTGGATATTGTGTTCCGTTTACACGGTTTACACCAAATTATAAGTTTGTTCACATTATTCCAGTAGATTTCCAGTCCAACGATCGAAACCAGTGCTAGAATGTCACTGGAATAACGTAGACCGACCAGTCCAGTGCTGGATTAAACGTTTAACAGTGAAGAGCATTGTTGTTTTTTGTAATGTAATTGAATGACTGGAATAATGTAAACGATATGATCCAGTCCAGCACGGGACTGGAATAATGTTAACAGTCTATCAGGGCTTGTACACAATTGGGTGTGATAGTGATAGTGACAAGAGATAAGAACGAGAATGAGAATTTTCACCTTGTGTCATCTAATGGTTAAAATAAAAATTAAAAAAAGTAGATTACTTTTATATAGCGGCCTACAGTGGAATAAATAGAACTGAGAGAGAGGTTAATTGATTCACGGTCAAGCGGTGTAATACGTAAAAATTTGTTATGATTCATGATGATTCTTAACAAAAATTTATTAGAGAAACAAAAATTTATGTACTACAGCGTCAATAGCCGTGAATTTATTAACCTCTCAATCAGTTCTATTTATTCCACTTTACGCCGCTATATAGAAGTAATCTACTATTTTTAATATTTATTTTAACCGCTAGATGACACCAAGTGAAAACTCTTATCCTCGTTCTTATCTCTTGTCACTATCATTATCACACCCAATAGGCCTTTTCATCACAAATTTTTTTTGTACGCATGTGTCAATATCGGCCATTTTTTTCGTACTGTTTTTTGTAAGCAACCATGTTAAAGTACCCATCTACAAATAATTAGAATTAAGAAATATTAAATAAAGAGTATTTATTGAAAAAAAAAAATAGGGTAAAAGACCCCATTGTCGATCGGGGTTATAAGCGATCAGTTTTGACATTTATATCTTAATGAAGTTATTTCTGAAAGAAACCTTTGATAAAAAAAATTATTATTATTAGAATGATTATTTTTCAATTTAAATTCACCTCACATTTAATGCCTCCTCACTTAATTTAAGAAATACATATATATATCGAAAAATTTTTGTTGAATTCGTGAATTTTTAATATGATGGATGATCATTATTCAAAACACATGAGTTATAAATTTTAACATTTTTCACCGAATTTTTAAAGTTATTAGCATAATAAAAGTATACAAATAATTGTTATTAGTCCACTTAAGAGATTAGGATAGCTAAATTAAATTTTATATGCGTTAAATATTATTTGTATGACTGATTCTTCTTGGGATCTGAGTTTTACAGTTACGTACCGCATTTTGAGAATTATATATTGTATATCTATTTTATAAACATTTTTAATTAATTTTTGGGTTTAAAACACTTAACTAACCGTTTTTATAATTTTACTTTAATATTTTATTTATTTCAGAACGTAAAATCAATTGAAAAATAATTAATATTGAATTAAAACTTCCAAATTGTTATTTATATAGGTACCTATTATCAAATAAAAACGTCAAACATAATATGTATGATATGTATGTATTAGATCTGAAACGACACATACAGATACAATATAAACTAAATTTAACTGTTTAAAAATTCACAATGGTTAACGGGTAAGTCAGATCTTACACAATGTTTTTTTAAAAGATCAGCAGAGAGCGAAACGAAATTGTGATTTTAGTGGTTTATTTTATCGAATATTTAAACCGTTCTTGGCTTTTGCTTTGACGTTCTATGTTTCACTAGATGTCACTCTATGATAATACTCTATGACATAGAGCCTCACCTGGTAGTGGATAGAGTGTCAAAGTGGCTGGAAGAGAATAGTTCAAATATTCGATAGTAGAAGGTTTGTAGTACTGTACTTCATGTACATTAATGCGCGATTTTTCATAGGGGTCAGTGTATTGATCTTTCAAAGGAGGTTAATATTTTCTGTCCGCTTTTTCATAGACGTCAACAAATTATAAAACAAAAACATTAATAAATCAAAATTTTTGGGTTATATTTTCTTAAAAACATATCCATTGGATTAAAAAAACTTGGTTTCATACTTAATAAGAAAAAAAAATGGGTGTTTTGTTTATTTTTTATTTTTTTTAAGCTAATTTAATGATACAGCTAAAAATAGTGATCGGTCATCGGGTCTCTTACCCTAAGTGTTTTTAATTGAAAATTAAATTTTTTCAATCCATTACTATAATGTTATCTGTACGAAAAGGAGCAAAGAAACGGTGTAATTATGCAGTTTGTAAGGGTGATACATGCTACAAATCATTTAAAGTTGTACTAAAAATTGGTTGACATTATTAATTAAAATAAAATTATATATATTATTTGTTTTTATTATTATTTTTGACATAGTAGACAAGTAGTATGGATGCCTAACCTCTCAATCAGCTCACTTTTTTTTCCGTTTTTGCGGACGTCCATAACATTTCAGCCACCTTTTCAATTGTTCACAACTATGGGTGATTATGGGCTTCAACTGATTTATAAACAAGTGAAGCACCATCGACGATTTTTTCCAATAATTCATTTCTTTACTGAGATAATATTGCTTTCCTGGCTATTCCTGACCAAAACAGTACGAAACTTTTGAATTACCACTATTTTAACATGGCGGCTGCGCTTGCGCTCGTCACATGATGAAAAGGCCTATTGTGTACAGGCCATTAGTGACAAAAAAGTTACCACGAATGTTGTTTTCATGAACTTTGCTATACAAAAATACCTACATATACCTATGAGCAGTTAAGTTAGAACCCTACATAAAGTTTTATTCAACGTCGCTAGATGGCGACACCCCTTATTTCATTTTATTGTGTAAAATCCCTAACCCAAATTAGACGGAATTGAGGTCTTAGGTCATTTCCTTGCGGTACACCTTCATAGACTTTACTTACCTTACCTGTTACTAGAAAAAAATTTTTTTAAAATCACTCGCATTTCCAAATCAGGATACTTTCGGATATGATATAATTAGGATTTTTTATAAATATAATTCAATAATAAAAAAAAAATTTCAACAAAGTTTAATATTTAAAAAAAAAAATCTATAATCAACTGATAATCAATTAATTTGTGGTATTGGTCTAACAAATTAATACTCAAAATTACGATTTTATTTCACAATACAAATTTAAATTTTTTTTAAAATTTATTAAAATTTGTTAAAATGAAAAATAAGACACAGATACTTTGATAGTAATTTCACATTACAAACAAAATATTTAGATTACTAACAACCTTTTTTTCTTTTTTCCAAATAGCCAAAAATTTATTACAAAAAATTGCTGTACAATATTATTAAAGTCGTATTTATTCATCACTTAAATATAAATAAATTAAAACATTCAACAATCAACAGTGGAAATAAAGCCTATTTACCACTAAGTATGAAAAAACTTTAGGCATTTTTTTAGAATATTAAAAATATGTACGATTTTCTGTTTGAGTAGAGCTTGCCACATTCCCTCACGTACCCTGCCAGTACCAATCCACATGTTTAAAAAAAATGATCACAATTTTGAAGAAAAAATGGAATAAAATATTACTGGGATAATGTATGTGTTTATTGATAGATAGCAGCACTTTTCAGTTATTTAACAAATCGATCACAACCGAAAGCAACCTCGTAAATGACTGTCTCACAGAATGAATACATCTTTTAAATTTAACCATCAGAGTATTGTAGCAGGTGTTTTTCTCATTAATTTTTCATTTTGTATTATTCCGTGCTAGATTAAAAATGTTAACAAAAAATTATAGTGGTAAAAACGTAACTTTCTTACATAAATCCAAATTATAATTTTGTATCTTATGAAAATATTTTAAAATTCATAAAAATGACCGATTATTAAAAGTAATTTATATTTTAATTATAATATAAAGTAAAAATATTGTCTAACGAAAGAAATAAATTAATTACAGGAACGATTCTTTTACTAATACACTCCCGTTATTTTTTTCTTTCTCATCCCTATACAGTCGGCACTATGAAAGTGTTACAACGCGGGATTACATAACAGTTTCATACATACGCGCCAAAGTAAAGTTTTGATTATACATTTAAGAAGTTTATTAATAAATTAAAATGTAAAATTTATAAAACAAAATGTACATTAAGTAAACAAATAAATCAAAATAAATAAATAAATAAATTTAATATTTTTTTATTTTTAATTAGTTTGGCTGTATGTAGTCATGCGGCCAACATTACATTTAACAGTGAAACACACGTGACTGACCACTTTCTATTTATTTTTAATAATTTTCAACCGGTGATCAATGGTAAGAACGTTAAATTTTTGTTTTTTGTTGATTCATTCTGTTTTATTAATTTGAATAAGCAAAAAAATAACAAGACGCCATTGACTAGTTTACTGTTATGTACTCCTATGTACGACAATAACAAAATAAACATTTTGCGTGTACTCACATACAGCGTTTGATTGTGTTTGGGGTTGCAAGTAATATTTGTTGTAACACTTTGGTAGTGCACAGTTTCATAGTGGCTACTGTATTAGCAGAAGAATGAAAATTTCCTAAAAAACTGACATTTCTGAAATACGAGATTGCGCTATCCTATCATTAAAATAAAGACATTTAAAAAAAATTAAGTATACCTGAAACACTACAGAAAAAACAGAAACTGTTTAAAATAGAAATGTTTTTAAGAAAGGATTTGAAAATACACAAATATTGTTTTCTATACTATTTAAAAAATCTCACCATATTTATTAGTGAAAATAGGCAATAATTATAATTTTTTGGTTGATAAAAAGACCAATTCCAAAACGATTGATTCTATTTTCATTTTTTCATTTAAAAATTATACCTAGCTGTTAAAACAGTCTTTTCTTGGGAACAATCACTACAAACAAAAAGTACGAAGAATATAATAATAATTTTTAAAAAAAATGAAGCTGTAGAATTAACAATCCCGTTTTGGATTGAAGGAAGAGTTTCTTTTTAAATAAAAACACAAAAATCATAGTGACAGTGATAGTGATAAATGAATTATAGTTCTTCGCTGTTTGCATTTCATACATTTTTTTATTGATGTTCACTTTGTTGTTCAAATTTTGTTGATTCGTTTCTACAGTTTTATTTATTCAGTCAATATATTGCGCCAACCAACGAAAACCTTCACCATAACCTTGCCGTTTTAACACGGAACACATAAATAATTCAAGTGGACGTCCCGGTAAATCAGCACGAGGAACTTTACCCTGTAATATTTAGAAAAAAATTTTTTTTTAAGAAACTACCGCTACTAAGGGGTTATTCAGAATTGCAAAATTTAAAATTTTTTTTTTTTCGGTATTTTTATTTCTTTACATCCCAAGAATCATCAGTTAAAATTTGGAAACGAAATATGAAACGGTCACTAAATATATATAGTGTCTTTCATAAAGTTCGCACCATATGGGAAACTTTTTTACTATTGATTTTTTGAAAAATATTTTAGTGGGGCTAGTTGGTACATCGGTTGGAATGAAAAAGTAGCTAAACACATCTTACACCCCCTTCTTGCTATTTGGTGGGAAACTGAAAATTTCAAAATTGCGAATTATGAAAAATGGTAATAATTTAAAAAGTATTGATCACTTCGTCATGAAATTTTGATATCATATCAAAATTAGGTCTAGTTAATATATCCCGTTAACTAAATACCACAGTATGGAAAAATAAAGCCCAAAAATTTACTTTTCCAAAATTCGACTTTAAGTAAAGCGGGTTCTACACGATGCTACGAACGTTCCTTCCAACGTTCGATCGAACGTTTGAGGCAATTAAGTTCGATAGTTGGTGCGACGAATGTATCTGCTACACGGTGAAACGAATGTTTGATCCAATACGAATGATGATGTGTTGGTACTCAGTGGACGACGCTGTTATCTGTCTGATGTTATCTCTAATGTTATACACTGATGTTGTCTCTCTTCACATGAACGAGTCGTGCAGCTGCTGAGTCGAACCAACCAACGCAACCAACATTGACCTTCAAACGTTCGAAGCATCCCTTTGACTCGGTGCAAGAATACCGACATCGAGCGGGACATGGCCAAATGCGAATGTTTGACGCTCGACATTGGACACTCGTAGGTTCGAACAACGGCCACACGATGCGATGAACCATCGAACGTCCAATGTTGGAAGGTGTTCGTAGCATCGTGTAGAAGCGCCTTAACCCTAAATTTAAAACAGTTTTATTAATTTTTACAAAATAAAAATTATACCAACCTTTGAAGTCTGCTTATTTATAAAATCAGTTATTATCAAAACATTGCCGCAGATATTGGTCCTTCAATAAAAAAATTTAATTTTGTCATAAAAAAACATATCTCTGTAACATTGGAGTTCTAATAAGCATGAACCATTATCATCACTTTATTTTCTTTATAATTTGTAGTATATATGCAGTACGCTAATTCCATAAAAAATCTTTTAAGAATAATTCAAATAAATAACCCCAGTCCTTTAAAACTGCTAGAAATTTTCTTAATATTTAACTAGTTATTATTAATATTATCAATATTGCCGTGATTTTTATGTATCATGGCTATGATAATAAATTTTATTAATAAAATATCAAATGTTACCAAAAATTCTAGTAATTTTAAAGGACTGGAATATCATTTATTTGAATTATTGTTAGGAATTTTTTTGTGAAATTAGCATAATAAGTATCTTTGCTACTAATTAGAAAAAAAAATACAGTAATAATAATTGTTCATGTTTATTAAAATTCCAATGTTACAGAGACGTATTTTTTTAGTACAAAACTAAATTTTTCTATTGAAAGACCAATATCTGTGACAATATTTTAATAATAATTGTGATTTTATGAATAAGTAGATCTCAAAGAATGGTTAAATGTTTATTTTGCTAGAATTTGTAAAATTATTTTGAAGTTAGGGCCACTTAAAGTCGAATTTTGCAAAAGCAGATTTTTGGGCGTTGTTTTTGCAGATTATGGTATTTAACTGTCAGAATATGTTTACTAGACCTAATTTTGATACGATGCCAAAATTTAATGAGAAAGTGACCAATAACTTTAAAATTATTACCATGTTTCGTAATTAACAAATTTGAAATTTCCGTTTGCCCGCCAAATAACAAGTGGGGGGTGTAACGTGTTTAGCCACTTTTTCATTCCAACCATAATGTTCAATTTTACAAGCATGGTTTAGTATAATTTATATTTTGTAAATTCCTAGGGTTGACATTTTTTGATGTTGGCATCTCTTATTTTCTTTCCATTTTTGTAACCTTACCTATTGTGCCTATTGTACTTGTCAGTTGTCACTGACAGTAAAAGGTTCGGCATTTTGAGACAAAAAAATTTTCTCTATGGTTAAATTAAAAGGGTTAAAAGTTTACAAACCGAAAGATCATTTTTTTTACTGTTTCTAAAGCACTAACAAATTTTGGTAAACTTAATGATGTCAACAAATAAACCACCAAATCAAAATTTGAATACATCACTGTTCAGAAAGGGGGTCATGACCCTTATAACCGCCACCTGCCGACATCCCTGCTTGTCTATTATACTGTACACAATCGAATGTTTTGACATTTATTGCGATACTCTTCGTATGGTTATAACCACGAATTTCTCACATTAACTGAATAAAGAGATCCAATTTTTAACTACTTTAAGAGAGGCTTGAAGTGATTCTTATGTTCCTTAAGATAAAATACGTACGCTTATTTTATAAAAATAATATTTCGAAAAATAAGGTATTACTATTATATTTCAAGTTGTTTTTTTTTTTTTTACCTTGCCAGTCGTTTGACCATATAATGAAAAATAATTTCGAAGTTCATCCTCCGAAGCTGCACCAGGTTTATCAATTTTATTACCGAGTATTAGGACAGGGCAATTTGATAGCGTTTCATCGGTTAATAATGAGTCTAGTTCCGCTTTACTTTCCGGAAAACGACCCCTGTCGAATGCATCTACTAAAAATACAATAGCATCTACGGCCGGGAAGTAATCCTTCCATACTCGACGCGCTTGTGTATGGCCACCTAAATCAAACGTTGTGAATCTCATGTTTCCAATTGATAGTTCTTCAGAAGCTAAAAAATAAAAAAATACATATAAATTTAATACATTTTTTTTAAACAACGCGATCAATATGAATATTATTTAAACTTTTTTGCAAAGGTTCACACTCGCGACACTAGTGGTAATATTTTAAAGCTACTTAAGAATGACATTTGTCTGTTATTTTTTGTCCTAGATTTATAAGTTGAAAAAATATTCCCAGACACTTTTGTAGGTTTGCTTCTTTTTTGTCCTTGTCGTACACTTTTCAACACTACACCAGTGTCCTTAATCAGTGGTTTTTATTTAGTTTTTTAAATATTTGACATAATAATATTTCATCTTCACAAAGTTAAAAAAATGATGCAATACTGTAAAGAAAAGTGAAATATGTTATTTTCAATTAGAATAAACTATTTTCGTTTGATTTTAACTGATTTGAAAATTCTAAGCAGTACATATTGACATCCACTGATTTTTGTTTTTTAAAATTATATTTTTAATAGTATTAAACATTTTGCAATGAATCCAGTCATTCAGTTATTTTATGTATATGTTTACAGTTAAGTTATAATATATTATTAATGTCATTTGTTTTCGGTTTCTTTAAGAAATATTCTTCTGTAATCAAATTATTATTGAATAAACAGAATTTACATAAAAATATAAAATAGTGTTATTAACTTATTATTTATTATTATTTCGTAACCTAATGTTCAATTAGTACCCTATGCACTATTTATTTGTTTGACTGGAATTAGAAAAAGACAATTATCCGTTGACAAAGGAACTATCAAAAGTGTCTGGGAATATTCTTTCAACTATAGGTGTCTTTATTTACAGTACAATGACTTAATAAAATTTAGTATGTGTCATACCAAATGATTAATGGTCCAAGAGTCATAGTTTATGTATTCTTTTGTTTTCTAATTATTTAAATAACGCATGAAAATATTTTAGTCTTGGGACTAAAATTATTATTATTTTGTTTTTAATTATTTTCAAAACTTTTACCATTTTCACAAATAAAATTTTCACTGAAGAATTTTAATAAAAAAAAATTCATTATCCATTTTATATATGACATACAGAAAATTACATAGATTCCAAATTTGCTTGTAACTTGCATCATTGAAATCTATGTAAAACTTTCCATTAACGATAGAAAAATTCGATTTTATGTTGCTAATTCAATGTAGTATTTATATATTTTAAATTAAAATAAACCATGCTATTAATATTAAGACAATTATCACAAAAAAAAGGATTAAATATTCAAAAAAGTGTTAAAACGGATTCTTACTAGGATGCAATGTAGGTACATGCTGTGCAAGTCGATCATCTTTGAGCATATGTAGAAGTGTCGTTTTACCAGCATTGTCCAATCCTAAGAACAGCAATTTACCTGACTTCTTCCAAAGGCCTGTATCAAACAAAGCATGCAAACAATTAATATGCAATCAATAACTTACAATCAATAAGAAAATAATCTTCAGGATAATCTAATGGGAGGATATTCCCTTCTTCAACCAATAAATTAAGTAATGTCGATTTTCCAGACCCACTTAAACCCACAAAAACATAACGTCCTTTTTTTTGGTTTAAGCCTAACACAAAGAAAAAAATCAACAAAATCCCCTGAAGATGTATTTATAAATTGTAACAACAACTTTTTAAAACGTACCTAAATAACCTAAAACACCAGTGAACCAGTCCCAAATGAACATCTTGTGTAATTTCTCTGCAAATTAACAAATAAACAAATTAATTAAAGATCTTTGTTTCATTGAAAATAACCTTGATAAGAAACATGTCTTTTTTACATGACTCAGCTGATTTAAAGGTTACTGAACAGTGAGTCGTTATCTAAACATTTTTAAAAATCATTCAGCACACGTTTTAAAACTACAAAAAAATGTGTTTTATCAAAATGAATTGCAAATCACATTAATCTACGAATATTTATTGCGTATAACATTATGGTTAGGTTCATATAAAATAAAATTTTTACTGATTGTACACACAAATTTTGAATTTTATATAAATTATGAATAAAATTTTATAGTAAAATATAATATCACGTACTCTAATTAATATTTAATACAAATAATCACTTATAATTTTAATAAGTAACACTTTTTTTGTATTTGTCAGGCAATTTGGGCCTGGGTCGAGTTGTAAGGAACGTCACATCGGTTAGTGTTGGCAAATGATGTCAGTTCCTCAGTTCCGGTATCTCTTTTAATCAAAATGAAACGAAAATTTTCATAATGTTCTGAAATAGCAGCACACGAAAATTAAATGTTAGAAATAAATATTTTTGTTTTATAAATTGTGTCTAAAATTGTTAATTGTTTTATAAAATTTTATCAAAAATTATTTTGTTTAATTCATGCGTGCGCATATGTCATATTTAATGTCAATATTGTCAAGTTCAAATATTTACATTTTACAGTTATAAATAATTTTTAATATTTCATTATATATGACTATCTACAAAAATATACATTATACAGTTATAAAGATTATAATTAATTTGAATGAAAATGAAATTCTTGAAGATTTTTTTAGTTACATTGAAAAATAATCGATATCTTTCACCTACATTAACTAAATACAGACGCGGTAAATTTAAATAAGACAACAAATGTCTGGAAAATTACCACGTAGTACACAGTACGGCAAAAAAATATCTTTACCATCTAATATTACATTTTTTAATGACGATAATCCATCTCAACTTCTTAAACCAGAAACTCAAAAATTCAATTTAAGTCCATATTTGGGTCATCTTGTTACATTAGAAGAAAATACATATTTAGATGAAAATTTAAACGAAAGTGATGTTAATAGACATGATGAGAAAAATATTAACCACGGCGATTCTACTTTCTCCACATTAAGTGATATTGAGTCGTGGGATACAGGATCAACTAGCTCAGTATCGTGGTTCGACGAGTTTGACCATGAATCTATGGAAAAACTCAATAAAGAATTAGAGGATATTGAACAAGTTATATATGGCGAAAAGGATATTTCTATTTTAAAACCTGAATTACAAAAAGAATGCCAGGAATGGATTGATGCCTTTCCACATTTACGGTATGTTTAAGGTTACATCAGAGAATTGCCTTATAAATTCTATGATTCTCAGCGCGGTTATATAGAGGAGTGGACACATAGATTATAACCCCTTAATTTGTTGACGTCATCAAATTTATCAAAATTTTTCAATATGATAAAATCCGTAAATAAAATAATATAATAATATAATATTAGAAGCAAATTATAGGTTTTCGAAGCCGTTTTTTCATTTTTAATTAACCATTTAAGATTACTAGATGAAGACTTCCGTTAAATAAGTTATGATTTAAAAAAATATTTAAGTATACTCCAATATTCAAATCACTTCAATAAAACCTGATTCACGAAAAAATATTTTTCTTAATTTGATGACGTCATCATGTTTATCAAAACATTATGAAGTCATCAAAAAATGCGACTCCTTAATTTGCAAGGCTGGGAACTATTTAAAATGATTTCATTTTAAATATGTATTTAAAATACAAAATGGCATTTTGCATTTTCTATCTTAAATAAGTTCGGCCAAACCATTTTCCATTTTGTATTTAAAACGTAAATTTGAATCCATTTTACATTTAAAATGAAAATGCGTGTATAATCGAATTTATGTGTATACAATATTAATTGTAGAACTTGAATTGAACTACTTGAAGTCTAACAAATTGTAAATTAAATGTAAGTTGATTTAATTGACTCAAATTTTTTATAACTCGAGTTGCAATGTCACTTGAGTTAAATATTTGTTACTAGAGTTGCAGTTCTCTTAACTTTTCTAACGCAAGAAATATTTTTCTATTTCGAGTAGATGATTTTCATAATTTTATTTAGAAGTTGCAGTCGTAACGTAGTCAAGGTTTGAATATGTCAAGGCCGAATTAAATTTTACAATATTTTTAAGTAACAATATTTGAAAATTTAAGTTTCGTTTTTATATCATGAAAACTACAAAATTTTCTCAAAAGACTGCCTTTATTTAATTTCAGTACGTGTGATATTTTCTTAACACCTTCCCTTTTTTTAAATTAATATAACTTAATAATAATAAAAAAAATTTATAGGATAAATTTAAAGTAAAAAAAAAAAGCATTTTGCATTTTATAATCCATTTTAAATAACTGTTTTCCATTTTCAATTTTAAATATGTTCAGCAAAACCATTTTCCATTTTGTATTTTAAATGCATTTTTGGAAACCATTTTTAATTTTCTATTTTAAATGGTATCTATGAACCATTTTTCCCAGCCCTGTTAATTTGTGAGCTTGATCCACTCCTGAAGGTATTTCCGGATAATAACCCCCCACCTAGCATTATAGATCTGTGTACTGTACATTGCTACTTGAATAATATGACCCAAAAAACAAAATGTATTGTTTTAATATTTAAACGAACCAACAGAATAATTATAAATTTAAGGGCGTATTCTAGTCTAGACGGCCAAATTTTAAATGTTTTTTCCAGGCGTAATAAATAATAAAAAAACCTTAAAAATTTTTACAATCGGTTTTTTTATCAGTTTTTTATTAATATTTAACAAATACAAAAAAGTAAAAAAAAAGTCAAAATTGAAAAAAAGTACAGGCTGACAAAGTAGAGACTCAAAAAAAGCTGCCTCCTGGTTGACATGATTCTGGCCGCCTCGGTGATCTGAAACACAAAATTTTAGTGAATTCTTAAAGAGTAAGGATGTTATTTTCGTTTGACGGGAGCGATTTAAAAATTTTTTTTTTGGCAAAATGACGTCCATGTGAAAAATTTTTTTTCCCATCATTTTTTCAGTTTTGGAAATTTTTTAAAAATAGTAAAAAAAAAAGAAATTAGAAAAACCTCTCGTTAAACGACTTTGAATACATTAAGAAACTCTATACAAAATTTCAAAGCAATCGGTCCACTAGAAAGAACTTGAGATATCATGTCAACCGTTTCAAAAAACATAGTTTCGAGAAAAACGAATTTTTAAAATTTGAGATATCGTTTCGGGCAGTCTGAGTCATTTATAGTCTGTTATACTTACATTTTTTTAATCAGTGATCCCTGGTGCAATCCTTCCCCTAAACTTTGAAAATATGCAAATAAAAAACAATCGAATTTTTTTGAATATCTAGACCAGAATACCTCCTTAAATAGGAGTTATGGGAAATTTGACTAATTTTGGGAAACTATTTTAAAATACGCACATTTATGTATTATGCATGTACCTATATAAGTTTAATTTTTAAAAATAATGCCGAAAATCGTTAGAAAAAATTAATTTAATATTTGTTCTTAAAATTTGTGCGAAAACATTCATTAGTTCCGATTACGTTACATTCTCTAGATAGCAACAGGTGTCATGTAACTAAGAAAAAAACTGTTTATTTTTCTTATAACTAGGAAAAAAATTGCTAATTTTAAAAAAAAAATGAATTAAATTAAAATTAGTTTCCATAGTTATGTTTGTTAACCGGAATTTACGTAGCGACCCTAGTGGCGACAGTGTTGAAATATAAGAGAATGCAACGTCATAGCCCATTTCTGCTGACGTAATTTATAGTTGAAAAATATTAATTTTTTTTAAATTAAATAATGATAGTTAGGATGAATTAATATAATACATAAATTGCTGTCTTTTATTAACAATTTTCATTAAAATTTGTTTTTATTGTTTTTCTTTGATACTGTCAAATAACCCATTACCCGCAAATGCCTTACTTCTAAAATGTGATATGTAATTCATGTTTTCATTATTAATATTTTTCTTTCTATGTAGAATTAAAGGTATTACGATACATCAACAGAAAAAGAAAACTACAGGAAAACGAAATACTAGTCAAAAGTATGATAATTTTTTTCAAGACGGCAAATCATTTTCAATAATTTCAAATATAGCAAATATTACACAACAAAATAAGTCAAACAAATCCGGAAAAAGCTCATACAGACAATTACCATTTAAAAATAATATTATCGAAACTGAATCATTTTTAAGAATATCACCAATTTCCTTTCTCGAATCATCGTACAAAAACAAACCAAGTCCAGCATCATCATTAATTCGTTCCGAAGTGTCGTCATCAAAATGGCGTCAACAATTAAGTCCAGAATTTTCATCACTTCCATACATTCCATCAAATCACAGCAATGTAAAGAATAAAAATAATATTGTCATAGAAAATACAAAAACATCATTTTTTAATATCGACACAACACAAACGCCTAGAAGTCATTTAGAACCATTGTGTGCGGGGTGTGCGGTGTCCGTTAAACCTAAACACAAATCAGCAAAAAGTGTACGTAGTGATAATTATTATCATCAAACATTAGCACGCACAAAACCAGTAGTTTTACCACCAATTGACCAATTGAATATTTCGAACGATAATACAAATTTTCGATCAGTTTCGGCCACGCCGAGGAAATCCACATTATTTTACGGTTTAAGTAGTGAACGTAATTTACATAGGACAGGTATTCCGAATACGCAAAGGAATAAAATGACGGCAAATAATTTTAAAAAGGATTCATTGAAGATGAAACCAAAATCAAATTGTCATTAATATTATTAAATTAGAATTTTTATAAAAGTATGTTTTCTTAAAAATTTAACAAGTAATTAAGTTTTCTGATTGTATGTACAAATTATTTTTTAATAAAAAATGATATTAAAAAATATTGGTGAGCCAATTATTATTATATACCCGAGACCAAAGGTTGTGACTATTCCATTCTTCTACTACAAATTTAGTTTCTTTGCAATCGTTTTTGATATTTTATTTTCAGTAACAACAATTTAAAAAAAAATTATAATAAAAATGTTTTTTAAAAAAATATTGTAAATAGAAGTTAGATATAAGTAAAATTTAAATAAGATACAATTTTAAAGATAATAATGGTTTATTTATTATTTAAAAATTTGTAAAAATAATTAAATTGAAATGCGTTCGTTATTTAAACGAATGTAAACAAAATATCATAAAAGTTAAAATATAATATTGTTGGTTTGGTCAAAGACGTATGTGTCAATGATGATCAACATTGTTTAATGCATAAACGATAAACGTAAGCAGTACAGTGTGCCGTTACAAGCATCTCTTATTTAAATATGATTGGAATTTCAAAAATTCGTTCCATAGTTCCTGCCAAGAATTCGTTCTACAGTTGGTACTGACTATATTAGCGGCGAAAACATCACTTGTGCGCCTCTGATTGTGAAATTATAAGCTATTTTAGATAGAACGTATACGTATACATCTAATAGTCAAAAGAAATACGTACTACTTGATAGGACTTTAAGCTCACCGCCAGAGTCGTCACTCATATTCATTAGTATGACATTCGATTTTCTTTGTCTACACAACCGAATTTCAGGTGTAAATTGTCTCTTAAGATAATATTGTTTTAAATAAATTCAGATAAATAATATATACCGACCCCCGAAACAAAAGTTTACCGACGCCCCTGATCTTTCGATTTTACGTACTTCCCCTTAAATTTGCACCGACCACTACGTAAAATTGGATTTGTGGTGTATACCGAACGTTAATACTTGACCCTTCTCTTTAGAACATGGAAAGTGAGACAGGAATATACAAATATTTCAAAAGCAAGCCAAGTGCGCTTCAAAACAAGTGTAATGTGATTAAAAATAAGAGCAAGCGACTTTGGCTTACGCCGACACGAATTGGCCCATATATCTTCTAAAGGTGATTCCACAATATTACGACGTTTCACGTTCAATCCTTTAAAAAGACGTTTAAGATGACGTAATGATAATATAATATTATGACGATTAGCTAGAATATCCGCAATTTCTCCATAACCATATCCCTCTTTATGGTATTTTAAAAGTAAATTATTTTGTAAATCACTCATTTTTATGAATGTTAAGTAGAAAGTGTGTTTATCAATGTATCAAGAAAAAAGATATTTTTTGCGCGTCAAGAATATTAAAAATTTGCTTTAGAGTTAGCGAAAACAGTCTAAACGAACAGAAAAATAACTTCTTTCTATATCCCAATCAAATCTTGATTTGTACCATCCCCGCATACGTGCCGTAAAGTCGGTTGGAGAATAGACTTTAAATAATATGTCTTTAAAGAAATTAGTTTATCTAAATTATAAGCGCCGCCCACAATACATTTAAAAAGACTTTTGTGTGATAAAATCTTAACTTGAGAGAATATGTCCGATCAGCTTTTCATATTTTTTACTATTTCTGTTCTTAAATATCAGTATCTAACACTAGTAAAACATTCTGTTTTTATGTACAAAAATATGCGGATTTCTTCACACGCTACATATTTTTAGGTGGGCCCTTTTTAGACAGAAAGGAAACATAGATTTTGAATATGAAGCCTATCTGTCATTCTTGTTTATCTTTCAAATTTACATTACATTCATTTTTAAAATTTAATTTGTACAAGGAAAAGTGCACGGATTGTCAACATTATTAGTCTGTATTTAATATCAAGTAGAGTGGTGTCAATAATATTTTGAATTTGGTAGCCATAGATGAAAATGTTTTATCATACATTTGACGATTTTTAATCTTGTATAATTATCGAACTTATTACTTAACTATTTTAATGTAAAAATTGTTTGTTTCGGCATTGCTGACATCAAATACGAGTCTAATGGCCATTGTTAATGCTTAATTACATTATTCTAGTCATATAATATTCTAATATTCTCGTGTCTGTCTCTTTGAAATGTTTAGATCACATTTTAATTATGTACTATAAAAATTATGTACTATTAATTATGTACTACTAATTATGTACTATAAATAAAAAACGATATTTTGTCTGGGAAATTTGAACACATTATTAACCTAGGTCCCGAACTGCTTTTTTCAGAAACTTAGGACCCTATACAATATCCGTAAATGAAGAATAGACGATACTTTTTAAAAAAGAGGGTTCGAATTTTTAAATTTTTTTTATTTACTAGCCGTACCCGCGACGTCGTTCGCGCAAAACATTGTTATAAACTCAATAAGAAGTATGTAAGTGTAATAATTATACAGAAATTGTAAAGAATAATAATTTTTGTGTAATGCAGGCACATGCTCAAAGTGGTTTTTCTATTTTCCCGTAGGAATGAGGAATTTTCCCGGAGTAAAAAGTATCTTAAATGTTGACCCAAGTAATAGGTTATCACTACACCAAATTTCATCAAAATCCGTCCAATAGTTTTGCGTAATACGTGTATATGCACAAAATGGTTTTTCTAATTTCCCGTGGGAATAAGGCATTTTCCCAGAGTAAAAAGTATTTTAAATGTTGCCCTAGATAATAAGTTATCACCACACCAAATTTTATTAAAATCTGTCCAATAGTTTTTGCCTAATATGTGCACATGCTGAAAATGGTTTTTCCATTTTCCCGTGGGAATGAGAACTTTTCCCGGAGTAAAAAGTATTTTAGATGTTGACCCAGGTAATAAGTTATTATCACACCAAATTTCATTAAAATCCATCCAATAGTTTTTGCGTGATGCGTGAACAGACAGACAGACAAAAATTCTAAGAATCGCTGTTTTGGTATCTACATCGATAACTATTTACAGTATCAGTACAATTTTCAAAAAATATTCCATGTACAGAAATGGTCTCGTTACAATCTTCTTATATGTATAGATTTGAGAATCCGAGCACAGCCTCAGTGTGAACGAAAGAACAGATACACACATACATATGTAGTTTTAAAACTGTTACCAATAATGTATACATATACACAATATCGTATATATGTGTATGTATATATGTAAAAAGGTCGTTCTTTACAGCACCTTTAAGTATAAGCAATCGCTACACGCTCAATAGTATTATGCAGTCAGCTGCAGTCAGCAATTTATTAAAGTCTTCTTTAGATGCTAATAGAAGTGTTTTTTGATTCAAAATGTTAAGTGATTAACTGATAAACATGCTACGATGCAGTAAATAATTGAAGTGTGGAAGTACCAAAGGCACTAAGTGCGAAAAAATAGCTTTTTTTTCTTTTAAAAATTAGTCTTCAAAACGTACTATATGGCATCGCCAAAACCCAAACAAAAGTTAGAAGTAATATTTATCATATTTTTAATTTTTAACTTGACAATTTAACTCATGTGTATCAAGTGCCATAAGAATATTGTAATTTTTTCACTTTTACCATGGAAAAAAGTTACGACAAAATTTTTACAGCGAAAAAAATAATACGAAATATTTCATTGGTAATTTCGTTGTAGGTAAACACGATAAAAACAAAACAAAAATTCTTATTGGTAAATTTAAATGATTTCAGAATCATGGTAACAATGTATTAAATAATTTAATTAATAATATGAATTATACTAATTTATTTTATTCGTTAAATTGTCTTACTGTATTACATTTTAGATTTATATTTTTTCTGAATAAATTTGCGTTTTCTATAACTCAAATTTCTTGCCTAAAGCAATTTAACTCGAAGAACTGTCAACCCAAAAACGCTACAGCTCCGCTGTTGCGTTTTTGTTAGTTGACAGTTCTTCTAGTTAAATTGGTATAGGCAACAAATTTTCGTTAGACAAACCCAAATTTATTCGAAAAAATACAAACCTCTCGTGTAATAATAAGTAAATAAAAAATTGGATAATGTATTATATCTAAGGAGTTTTTATTCCTTATTTGTGTAATAACTCAAAATATATGAATTGATACTTAGTGCCTTTGCTACTTCCACGCTTCAATTACTTTTTACAAATTAATATTTTAAACTGGTTCAAATTATAGGCACAATAGGTGACACAATAAACAAATTAAACTTGTAAATAAATAAAGTTGAATGTCGTACAAGCCTTTAGTATAATCTACAATAAATTGATCCGTAATATTGTATAAGATCAGATTTTGTGTAATGTTACTGAGTGTGTAGGGGCCACTTTATTATTTTGTTTACAATTAAGAAAAATAGATCTTTGAGATATGTGTATGAATCAGTATGAATGTATTTGTACAATACTACAAGCCCCATGTCATAACAAACTCGACAATATCCGGTATCAACCAATCAGAATCAAGAAGAAAATAATGTTGATACGATCTTGTGCGAACCGGGCATATCCCATTTGCGCCCCACGGTTGAAAATGTCAGTTGGTGGTCTAAAGGTTGAGTGTCGTAAACACACCATTTTTTATTGCAGTATACTAGAAGTACACACAGACAATTAAAAGACAGGACAAGGATGGAACTATTATATAAATGTATGTTCTGTGTATAAATATGGTATAGTATTTCAATAATAGAATAGAAATATACATATAAATACATAATATATATAATGCAGAGATACATATTACGTGATATTACATATTACTATATTAGTTATATTACATTAAGTTATTAATACGACATTAATAAAATTGGACATTAGAATGTATTAAAAAAAAAAAAAAAAAAAAATAGCATATAGGTACATGCTAAGCAAGCTTTTGTTGGTATCGAATTTTTTTATTTCATTTTGAAAGATTAAAGGTTTTGAAAGTACAAGTTATCATTGGGAATTAAAAGTACAAAATTAAATAGCATGTAATTCTAAAATAAATTTGCGAATTTGTCAAAATTCATAATCAATAATAATTATTCTTCTTAAAGTATTTATAAAAAAAAAAAACTCTAATATATTAATGAAAAAGTTAAAAATATGAAAACTAGGCAACTATTAGTTTCGTTTACTTGATTACATACATTTTCTTTTGATTTAATATGAAGTTGATTTAAAAAAGAAAAAAATAGTTTAACTTAGAAAGTTTTAACATTTAGTTTAACTTAGAAAGAATAATTAAATTAAAAATTTTTAATTGTTCAGTAATTTATAACTTATTAACAATAATTATGTACTCAAAATTATTTACTCAAACATGTAGTAATTAATTTTGAAGCTTCCCGCTCTGTTTTGGATACAAAATGGATGACATGTCATGACTCTATTTATTATAGGGACTCTAAGGTTAAGCAACATATATTATATGCCATCTATTAGCCAGAAGTAGTCAAATAATTTTTCACAACCATTCGATAATATTTGAAAGATATTATTTAAAATTTTTTTCTCTTTTAAATCAATTTCTAAATTAAAGTATAATAGCTTAAAAAGTTGCCCTTTAAATGCTCTTTTAAATTTGCCCCATCGAAGCGCGAAATTCTTTTTTGATTTAATTATATAATTAGAGAGAAAAAAATTAAAAATATCAAAAAAGAAAAAAAAATTTCGCGGCGCTAACTTCGTGTAGCTTATTATTAAACGTACATATTTGTTGCAAATATCTTAAACAAATCTCCGGAAATTTATCTTCCATATTTGGAAAGAATTTAAAGTTTATTTTATTCAACTTTTGAAATTCTATATACCACAATAATTTCAGCATTAAAAATTTGAATAATACAACTTTTCCCCCAGTATTTAACGTTCATACCAGTTAATTATAATTTTCTTTTCATGTTATTTAAATTTTCCATAAAATTACATACTGTTTTCTTTTTTTTTGTACATTCTAATGTCAAATTTGTTTCCTTGAATCTACAGAAATTTCAATTTAAAGTTCAAAAATTTTGTTTGTTTCAATGTTACACTTTCAGAATGAGGGGATGTATATAAGTTGTACAGATATTTTTCAAAATTTGATCAATAGTACATATAATGTATATTACTATAATAATATTGTAATATAATGTAGACAAACGTAAAAAAGGATAGATGATTTATTTTTTTTCAATTTAAAACTGGATTTTTTCAATATTTGTCCCATCATAAAACTTTTATTACGGTTAACACAGCAAGACATAAACTGACCAGGGGCGCAAAAGGGACCCACCGGTGCGAACCATGTCCTGAATTGACCAAGTTTGTTGTTTAGTTGTGTTAAATTTACACACTATATTGTTTAAACAAAACAGAATGTTTATAATACGCAGAAAATGAATTAAAATTTTTTGAGCATATTATAATTTTTATCTGCAGTCCAGTACTCAAGATATGTAAAAGGCATAAACTCACGTGACGCACGGGACATCGTACAAAACGAAGTTTATGTCTTATATTTGGAGTACTGCATTTCAGATATAAATTAAAATATGCTTAAAAAATTTTAATCCAGTTGCCCCATGTTATAAACTTTTTGTTTTGTTTGTTATTAATTTCATTTAAAAAAAAAATGTTTTTGTTGCAAAAATGTCCCGTGCGTCACGCGAGAATTGCCCATATATTTAAGTTGTGTCATTAGAAACCAACTTTAAGATTTGAAAAAACTGAAAATTATTTTCTTTTATGTTTTCGAAACATTAAAAAATTATTTTGTTCAATATTACCAAATGTTACCAAATACAGTTGAACCTGGATAAGCGAGAGTTCAAGGGACCGCGATCTATTTTTCTCTTATAGAGGTTTCTCACTAACCCGAGTTTCTAGCTTACACAGGTACGGGAGAGATTTATCTCACTTATAGAGGTCTAGAAAAAATACAACCAATATGTATTGAGAAACATGCATGTATTGTATGGATACTACTTATTAGAATAATATACATATACATATTTGAACATAGATAAGCTTACAAAAAAAAAAAAAAACATGCTTTTTGGCTATTTGAATAGAAAAGTTCCGTGAATTATAAGAAAACAAGAACACAAGTCCATTCAGGCCTTCTAATAAAATATGTAGAAGTTCTTTGAAATTTAAGAATGAGTCATAACTAGAAAATGTTAAATACGTTTAACTGTCGCTTATAGAGGTACAGGCAATTCTCAGTCTCAGTTATAGAGGTCCACGAGCGAAAAACGACTCTCACTTATACAGGTTTTTGTTTCTCACTCATAGAGGTTTTAAAGTGGTAAAGTGACGGGACCTGGCAATTACTCTCACTTACAGAGTTTTCTCGCTTAGCCAGTTCTCCCTTATCCAGGTTTGACTGTATAATGAAACCAAAAATATTCTTAAAATATAGTCCAGAATCTAGCGAATGTCGTAGGATTTTTTTAATAAATTGATTTTTATAGATTTTGTAAGCGATTTTTGGTCAATTTTTTCGATAAAAACAAAAGTTCAAACTAACGCCCTTTTTTAAAAAACAATTTGTAGAAAAAATCCTACGATGTTCGCTAGAATTTGGACTATATTTTAAGAAACTTTTTGATTTTTTCCAAATTAAAAATTGTGTAGCGGTACACCCATGTCGACCGTCCAAGATTTTTTTCCTTGTGTGCGCTGCTGTACCGCCATTTTAAAACTAAAATAAAACATATTTTTTGTAGTTAAAGACCAGTACTTTCATATGCACAAAACCTCATATCTCTATCTCTTTCCTTTCACATGAAATTTAGTGAACACAAGGTGATATTACCCCCTAACACTAAACATTTAACAATCGGTCTGAACATGGTTTTGTCAGTGAAAAAAAACTTAGAGGTAACGACAAAAAACATTAGATTTTAAAAATTACAAGTAACACTCAAAACCTCAGGATTTCCTTAGTTGCTTTTCTAAAAAAGATAAACCATTAATTTACACATGAGAACATTTTATTTCATTTTTATTATATTAGGAAAATTGTGAAAAATACCTACATCTGTAAAAAAACTTAATGATAGTTAATGTCTAAGTTTCTGACTGTCTCTTGATTTTGATTCACATTGTGGATTTTATTTTTTTAAAAACCGTATAAAAAATCGCATAAAAAAGTCGCCAAAAAAAAGGCGGATAGAAGATTTAGCTGTACTATATCCACCAAATACGAACTGATTGTTAGTAGACATAAACTACTGGAATATAGGTATTAAGGAATAATTAGATTGGCTCACGGAACACTGTCCATAGTTCAAAAATGTGTGAAATCCGACAAAAACAGATATTTGGGAATATCTGTAAAAAATGGCGCCAAGAATATTATGTATTTGTATCTAAGAAAAAAAATAAAGCTTTAAAAAATAACTGAAATCCATTGCTATGCCAAGAACAGATATAATTATAATAACTAAGCTTACGTACAGATGGTATTCAAAAAAATAATCTAAAAAAAAATTAATACAAATTTTCGGAATAAAAACTTTTGTTGTACTTGGCTCAAGATTTAGCTTGATATTAATAAACAAAACAAAACAAAACAAAAAATCTTGAGCCAAGTACAACAAAAGTTTTTATTCCGAAAATTAGTATTAATTTTTTTTAGATTATTTTTTTAAATACCATCTGTACGTAAGCTTAGTTATTATAATTATATCTGTTCTTGGCATAGCAATGGATTTCAGTTATTTTTTAAAGCTTTATTTTTTTTTCTTAGATACAAATACATAATATTCTTGGCGCCATTTTTTACAGATATTTCCAAATATCTGTTTTTGTCGGATATAATAACCACTTTATTTTTACCAACGTTATTTTTTCATGAATTTTGATGTACAAAAATATTTAAATACTTATACCTATGGGCAGTTACGTTAAAGTTCCATTCAACGTCACTAGATACAGTAGCCGTCCAAGATAGTCACTTCCGAGATAGTCATCTTTCGAGTGAAATAGACATACACATACGTCATCCACATACTATGTTTGCTCTTGTCTATATGCAGATATGCGTCACATGTAATATTTGCTTACTCAGCACATTACATACCCCGTGCACCTGCCGTGTGGTACCTTGTGAGGTAGCTACCGTGGTGTAATATGTGTGATGTGTGTCGTGTGTGATACATATGTACATATATTAGTCTATGTAGACTTCTAGAGTGAAGACATTGGTCATGGTCCGTACAAACATGATGACCAATTTTTTATAGTGGGCTATTAACTAGTATTTTAAAACTACTTGTTAATATTTTAGCGTATTGTAATTAAAAATATTTGAATAAACGTAAAAGGATGTAATATTTTATTTTTTAAAATTTATACAAAGCTAAACTAACCTAACCATAATTATAGAAAAGAAATGAATATGATATTTGTAAATACATAAGCGAAAATGACCTAATAGTTAAATATTTTAATATGTAGATTAATGATATTTAACAATAAGTGTTACCAATTTAACCTATTAACTAGTATTTTAAAACTACTTGTTAATATTTTAGCGTATTGTAATTAAAAATATTTGAATAAACGTAAAAAATGTAATATTTTATTTTTTAAAATTTGTACAAACCTAACCTAACCTAACCATAAATATAGAAAAGAAATGAATATGATATTTGCAAACACATAAGCGAAAATGACCTATTTGTTAAATATTTTAATATGTAGATTAATGTTATATAACAATAAGTGTTACCAATTTAACCTATTAACTATAGTGTCCTCAAAAATAGGAATTAAACTAGGTCAACGAATCACTCGTTTCCTACATGTTTTTGAAAATGACAACTGTACCTTGTATACTCGAGTGCGTACTACGGAAAAAAATATTTATTTTTGAATTGCATTATGTATGCTACTGTGTAATTATATGAATACTATTAAATGCAATTAATTTTCATTTATATATTTTTGATTTTATTAGTGAACGTTTAGATAGTTTATAATTTATTTTTTTATAATTTATAAAATTTACAAAAATATACAACAGTGGTGGAATTATATAATTTATAAAAGTTACAAAAATATACAAAAGTGGTGAAATTATATATTATAAATATTGATATAAACAGAAAAATTATAAAGTCCTAATAATACTATATTAAAATATGTACCGAAATTAAAAATTATATACAAAAGATAAGAATAATATACAAAAGATAAGAATACTAAAATTTAAAACTGATTAATAAAAAATAATTTAAAAATTTAAAATCTAAGACAATTATAATTATAAATATTAAAATATGTACAAAAAAATAAAAATTATATACAAAAGATAAAAAATAATACTAATATTAAAATTTAAAAATGAGTAATAATCAATATAAAATTTAAAAATTTAAAACCGAAGAGAATTATAAATAATATTAAAATTGAAAAAAATTATTAAAAATTACACAGAAAAAATATATCAGAATTTGATAGCAAAACTTAGGCGTCAGAAAATAAACTAAAATTTAAATATTATTGAATATTTTGTACCTAATATCGCACCCCAGTGGACTAGGTAATAAAATTTATTGGCACACGTTTTGATAAGAAATATGCATTAATAACTTAAAAAAGGAGATGGAGTATGCACTATTAGTTCAGGTACTGTTTCCAAAAAACGTGCTTTCTTTTTTTATTATATTTTATTTTAAGGGGTTGTTCACGTGATTTTTTTTCAGAAAGAGGTTGACCTAGTTTAATTCCTATTTTTGAGGAATCTATAGTATTTTAAAACTACTTGTTAATATTTTAGCGTATTGTAAGTAAAAATATTTGAATAAACGTAAAAGGATTTAATATTTTATTTTTTAAAATTTATACAAAGCTAAACTAACCTAACCATAAATATAGAAAAGGAATGAATACGATATTTGTAAATACATACGCGAAAATGACCTATTTGTTAAATATTTTAATATGTAGATTAATGATATTTAACAATAAGTGCTACCAATTTGAAGTATTAGCTAGTATCTTAAAACTACTTGTTATTATTTTAGCGTATTGTAATTAAAAATATTTGAATAAACGTAAAAGGATGTAACATTTTATTTTTTAAAATTTATACAAAAATAGCCTATCCTAACCATAAATATAGAAAAGAAATGAATATGATATTTGTAAATACATAAGCGGAAATGACCTATTTGTTAAATATTTTTTTATATAGCTTAATGTTATTTAAAATTAGGTGTTACCAATTTAACCTACTAACTAGTATTTTAAAACTATTTGTTAATATATTAGCATATTGTAATTAAAAATATTTGAATAAACGTAAAAGGATGTAATATTTTATTTTTTAAAATTTATATAAACCTAAACTAACCTAACCTTAAATATAGAAAAGAAATGAATATGATATATGTAAATACATAAGCGAAAATGATCTATTTGTTAAATATTTTAATAGGTAGATTAATGTTATTTAACAATAAGTGTTACCAATTTGAAGTATTAACTAGTATTTTAAAACTACTTGTTAATATTTTAGCGTATTGTAATTAAAAATATTTGAATAAACGTAAAAGGATGTAATATTTTATTTTTTAAAATTTATACAAACCTAACCTTACCTAACCATAAATATAGAAAAGAAATGAATATGATATTTGTAAATACATAAGCGAGAATGAATTATTTGTTAAATATTTTAATATGTTGATTAATGTTATTTAAAATAAGTGTTACCAATTTAACCTATTTGAATAAACGTAAAAGGATGTAATATTTTATTTTTTAAAATTTATACAAACCTAACCTTACTTAACCATAAATATAGAAAAGAAATGAATATGATATTTGTAAATACATAAGCGAGAATGACCTATTTGTTAAATATTTTAATATGTTGTTTAATGTTATTTAACAATAAGTGTTACCAATTTAACCTATTAACTAGTATTTTAAAACTACTTGTTAATATTTTAGCGTATTGTAATTAAAAATATTTGAATAAACGTAAAAGGATGTAATATTTTATTTTTTAAATTTTGTACAAACCTAACCTAACCTAGCCATAAATATAGAAAAGATATGAATATGATATTTGTAAATACATAAGCGAAAATGACCTATTTGTTAAATATTTTAATAGGTAGATTAATGTTATTTAACAATAAGTGTTACCAATTTAAAGTGTTAACTAGTATTTTAAAACTATTTGTTAATATTTTAGCGTATTGTAATTAAAAATATTTGAATAAACGTAAAAGGATTTAATATTTTATTTTTTAAAATTTATACAAACCTAACTTAACCTAGCTTTAAATATAGAAAAGAAATGAATATGATATTTGTAAATACATATGCGGAAATGTGCTATTTGTTACATATTTTAATATGTAGATTAATGATATTTAACAATAAGTGTTACCAATTTAACCTATTTACTAGTTTTTTAAAACTACTTGTTAATATTTTAGCGTATTGTAAGTAAAAATATTTGAATAAACGTAAAAGGATGTATTATTTTATTTTTTAAAATTTATACAAACCTAAACTAACGTAACCATAAATATAGAAAAGAAATAATTATGATATTTGTAAATACATAAGCGAAAATGACCTATTTGTTAAATATTTTAATATGTAGATTAATGATATTTAACAATAAGTGTTACCAATTGAACCTATTAACTGGAATTTTAAAATTATTTGCTAATATTTTAACGTATTGTAATTAAAAATATTTGAATAAACGTAAATGGATGTACTATTTTATTTTTTAAAATTTATACAAACTTAAACTAACCTAACCATAAATATAGAGAAGAAATGAATATGATATTTGTAAATACATAAGTCAAAATGACCTATTTGTTAAATATTTTAATATGTAGATTAATGATATTTAACAATAAGTGTTACCAATTTTACCTATTAACTAGTATTTTAAAACTACTTCTTAATATTTTAGCGTATTTTAATTAAAAATATTTTAGTAAACGCAAAACGATGTAATATTTTATTTTTTAAAATTTATACAAACCTAAACTAACCTAACCATAAATATAGAAAACAAATGAATATGATATTTGTAAATACATAAGCGAAAACGACCTATTTGTTAAATATTTTAATAGGTAGAAAAATGTTATTTATCAATAAGTGTTACCAATTTAAAGTATTAACAAGTATTTTAAAATTACTTGTTAATATTTTAGCGTATTGTAATTAAAAATATTTGAATAAACGTAAAAGGATGCAATATTTTATTTTTTAAAGTTTATACAAATTTAACTTAACCTAGCTTTAAATATAGAAAAGAAATGAATATGATATTTGTAAATACATAAGCGGAAATGACCTATTTGTTAAATATTTTAATATGTAGATTAATGTTGTCTGGTGGTGAGGACACCTATAGCAGCTGCCCTTGGCACCCGTGAGGGATATTTGTCCCCCATTGATGCCAAGGAGGCTAAGTGTCCCAGGGGTAGTTTATGCGCAATACAGTAGTCTTCGGATTCCATTAGCCTCTGACTACCCAAGATCGGCACCGTTCCTTCTCGGGGTACCACTGTTTTCACGAAAGGTGTCGGATCTAGAGGAGAAATCCTCGATGGTTCATTTTTTTAACCTTTGTTTTGATTTCGTTTCGTTTTTATTGTTTTTTGTTTTCGTTATTTTTATTTCTTTTTGTTTCAGATTTTCTTTTTTCTTTTGTTTCCTTTTTGTTTTTTGGTTTTGTTTTGTTCTCATTCTTTTTGTTGTCCCAACTTCAAGTCATCTTCGGGACCCACACTAGCTCGTGTGTGGCTTAGCGGCGTTGCCTGGAAAAGGGGATCCTGGTGACTTGCCCTGGATGGCTATGCACGCGCTGCTGCGGCCCCCGCCCCTACAGCGGTTGGAAAAGCTAATGAAATAAAAGAACTAATAGAAAGTATGAAACTAATGCAGATTACAATGCAAAAATTGCAGGAGAGCCTTATGCGCTCAGTGGGTGTAACTAGTTCTACGCCCACCTTAGCCACTGATGTGCCAGCTAAGGCCCCTGAGGCCAAAAGGGTGATAACAACCACCCCTCAGGGACCAGTTGTAATAACTGTGACGTCTTCTACTCAGAAGAAATCTCCGAGGAAAAACACTCCACCTAGTAGACGTCACAGCGTGGGGGAGAAGGAGGTGGCCCAACAACGGTCCACGCGAAAGGGGCCCACCACCTTCAACTCGGAGGCAGAGTCAATGCTGCCTCCACAAATGACGGCTCCGCTGCCTCAGCGGCAAAAGGCGCCTGTAACATTAATTTTTACTCAGCACATTTACCTGGAAATTTGAACTATTAGTATTGGCTAATTTACCCCGTGAAGTAATTATTGGTGTTCACGACTTGAAGCGCATGTCAGCTGTTATATCGTTCTCGCCCCAGGGGATCCGCTTCGCCTTTGACCAGTCAAGCATCCCCGTTGATCATTATTTAACATCTCAAATTAACACTATGCAGGTAAACCCTCAATTGTCACCTGAACAGGCAGGTAAGCTAAAGCAGCTGCTGGATGAATATCCGGATGTGTTAACACGACGTGTCGGACGACTACGGGATTATGAATATGAAATTCATTTAAAGGACCCAACACCTGTCCGCAGACCGCCTTACCCGTTAAATCCAGCCCGCCTCAAGATCATGGAGGAACATGTACAGGAACTGTTGGCACATGATTTAATAGAACCTAGTCACTCTAGTTATGGCTCGCCGGCATTCTTAATCCCTAAGAAGACCGGAGAACCGATTAGTAGTCGACTACAGGGCCCTCAATTTTAAAATTCAGTTTGACAGCTGACCAACACCTTCCCTTGAAATGTTCTTCCATTATCTGAACGGCGCAAACATTTTTACGACGTTGGATTTAACGAAGGCATTTCATCAGATCCCTTTATCAGAGTCGTCCAAGCCGCTTACCACGTTTCTGACACCAACAGCTGCTTGGCAATATAAGGTCGTACCCTTCGGACTTTCAGTTTCACCAGGTGCATTGAACCGGATCATGCACGATTTATTCGGTGATTTATTGAATAAATTCGTTATCACTTATTTTGACGACCTGCTGATCTACTCGAAGTCCTTTGACGAGCATCTACAACACCTTCAGGAGGTGTTTGAAAGACTTCGGAGGGCGGGTCCATTCACAGTAAACCCGGACAAATCAATTTTCGCGGTCACTCGTGTTAAGTTCTTAGGCTTTGAAATTTCACCCCAAGGAGCCGTAGTCGACAACGATAAGTTGAAGGCTATTCAGGGAATACGAGTGCCGAGGAACTTGAGAGAGGTCCGAAAGTTTCTGGGAATGTGCTCGTTCCTCAGTCGATTTATTAAGGACTTCGCGAGGTTAGCCGGTCCGCTAAATGACCTAAAAAAGAAACATGTAAAGTTCCGAATGGGTCCCGACCAAATAAAATCATTTGAGGCGTTAAAGGATGCTTTGACACATAGTCCCGTCCTCGCGTACCCTGATTACACTAAAGAATTTGTCTTGCAAACGGATGCTTCTCTTTTGCAAATTGGCGCTGCGCTGATGCAACGCTGCGATGATGGACTTAGGCCGGTCCACTATGCTTCCCGACGTCTGTCGGCTACTGAATCGAAGTACCCAATTTACGAGCTCGAAGCACTATGCGTTGTTTGGGCAATGGAAAAATTTAAAACCTATCTGTTGGGGAACCGATTCACGCTGCAGACAGACTCGGCAGCATTTAAATTCTTGAGAACATCCCAAAGGACTAATCCTAAGGTTACGCGATGGATTTTATCACTGGCGAAGTTTGATTTCCAGGTCGAGACGATAAGGGGAGAGAAAAATTTTGTAGCAGACGGGCTCAGTCGACTATACAACGACTACCACGACGAGCCGGACGAAGACATTGACGACTATACCATCATGCAAGACTTGAACTTGCTAACAGACGTACCACCCGCCTTTAAGGCCCTCGACCGTTACCAAGCGGAGGATGACGAATGCCAGCTCATTCTACAGCGGTTAAAACGCGGTGAGAATGTCACAGGCTACGCATTACGTCAGAATCTGCTGGTAAAGGGTGTCGGGAAACGTAATCGTACCCGTGTGGTATGTCCAAAGTCCGTCCGTCCGTTAGCCCTCTATTACTTTCACAACACCTTGACTAATAACCGTGGTGGTATAACTGTGACTTACAGATCATTGGCGAAAAGATTCTGGTGGCCAGGAATGTTCCGCGACGTGTCCAACTACGTACGAACATGTCAGGTTTGTCAAGAGTGCAAACCCTCCAACGCACGACCTGGAGCACCTATGGCGTCGACACCGCCGGAATCTGTGTGGGGGAAGGTGTACTGCGATTTTATCGGTCCATTCGCCACTTCCACCACCGGGCATAAGTATTGTCTCGTAATAAATGATTCTTTTTCAAAATGGGCGTAAATATAACCCACCAAGAGGATGACGGCCAAGGTCACTGCGGAGAAGTTGACCGACCTCTTCACCAGGTACGGGCCGCCGAAGACGCTGGTTATGGATAATGGGCCCTGCTTCCGGGCCCATCTACTCCAGGATCTGTTAGTACAGTGGGGTCTCCGACCGGCGTATACCAGCCCATATCGCCCTTCGGGTAATATGACCGAACGACTGAATCGCGACATCAGAGCAAGTATGACGACGATGCTACGCCTCTCCACGCCGAGTCACACAAGCGAGTCACGAAATTTATACCGTTCGTCAAACTGTCGCACAATACCCGACATCACGAGACGATAGATACCACGCCGGCCGAAGTATTTTTAGGGAGGCCCATACACCAGCCATTGGATTTACAATGGGATCTAGACCAGGTACTGGCTCAAGAACCACCCTCCACCCAGGAGATCGAGGCCGCCCTTCGAAAGGCGCATCAACGGGCAAAGAAATATTATGACGTGAAGAAGCCGGAACAACATCGCTTCCGTGTCGGACAGACAGTTCTATACAAGCTCAGGTATGATAACGCTAACCCTGAAGTCATTAATAAATTTTTGCCCAGGTGGAGTCAACGTAAAATCATAGAAGTCCAGTATCCGTGGTTCTAGAGGACCCCACTACAGGAGCCCGTACAAAGGCACACATTGAAGATTTAAAGGCTTACCACCAACGACCCAATGTCAACGGGGAAGTTGCCGCGGTGACCGTCGTCAACAGACCGCCATCCTCTGTAGCACCTCCAACTGCTTATAAACACGCCTCTGGAGCAATCCCGGCCAATGACATCATCGCCCGTCCACTACATCCGACCGTCGTCAAGTTTGCATGCGCGTGCTGTAGACACAAATATAAGGATTAATGTTAGTCATAAGGTATTCAAATTTTCATTAACTGACACAATGGTTACTAGCAAATCTATAGTTATTCAAAAAAAAAAAAATAACGAATACCAATACGCCGTCCCGACCGGGCACACCCGAACGCCCGGTCACCCCCTCCCGAGTCGTTCAGTACCAACACCGGTGAGCGACTCGGACTTGTCGACAGCGTCGGTATTGACGGGTGTCAAACGCCCGACCTCCGACGCATATACAAACACCTCAGCTACTGAGTCCGATAACTCGGACGACGAGGTGCGAACGACAAAAAAAAAGAAAGGCTGGCCAAAGGGGAAACCTAGGAAGTAGCTACACTTCCTAGGGAGCAACCCTGGTAGTAACGAAAATGGCTATCGTACAGTAGAACTGTAATGGTGTTAAGCACCATTACTGTGAATTGCAGATGCTTCTGGCTGAGCACACGCCTATGTGCGTGTGCCTCCAAGAGACACATTTACGGCCGGCGGAACAATTTACCATCAAACACCATAAAATCCGCCGGCACGACGTACAGCCAGACATCAGGGCGAGGGGGGGTGTTGCCATCATCATAAAAGATGGCGTCCCATTCCGGGACCACCCGTTAAACACCCCCATACAAGCTATTGCAGTACAATTTTTAAAACCACCCCAGTTCACAGTATGCTCGGTCTACCTACCAGACTTCGACTGGAATGTCGAATCACTGACCGAGCTTACATTACAGTTACCACGTCCATTTTTGTTACTTGGAGATTTTAATGCTCACAGCCCCATGTGGGGCTGTAGCACAAGAGACGCCCGTGGAAGACTCATAGAACGGTTTCTAGACGAGTCTGAAGCAGTCTTGTTGAATTCCGGTTAAGGTACTTTCATTAACGCAAGAACTGGTGAGCTGTCGGCTATCGACTTATCACTTGGCTCACTGGTCATGGCACACCGTTATGAATGGACGCTGGCGTCTGATTCATACGGTAGTGACCATATTCCAATCATACTGAACAGTACCACGCCGATGACTCCACAATCGTCTTCGCCGAGATGGCGTCTCCGTCAAGCTGACTGGGATAGGTACGTAGATTCATTCCGTACACCCGAGCTGACTGAAGACGTAGAAGATGATGTGGAGCAAATATCCTCCAGTGTCATTGAAGCAGCACATAAGAGTATACCAATGTCGTCCAACATTCCACCTAAACGTCGCTTACCATGGTGGAATGAAGTCGTGAGTGTAGCAGTTGTAGAGAAAAAGCGGGCGTACCACGAACTCAGACGTCGCCCCACGCAGGCAAATGTGATAGCCTACAAGCGTGCGCAAGCACGCTGTAAACGCACTATAAAAGAACAAAAGAGGCTATCATGGGAGCAATACGCTTCGGCCATTAATACCTCAACCACAACTTCTGAGGTATGGAGAAGAGTGAGGGCCATTACTGGGAAATCCTCCCGTTCACCTATGCCCTCCCTTCTCATCGTCGACGGTCGGAACATCACTGAACGCGCAGAAATAGCAAATTGCTTAGCTAAGCACTTTGAGCGCGTCAGTGGCTCCCAGAATTACAACCCGGACTTCCTGCGGATCAAGATCCAACACGAGCAAAATGATCTTGATTTTTTCTCTAATGAATTCCTCCAGTACAACCAACCGTTTTCTATGCAGGAATTACTGGAGGCGCTTCGGGGATCTGGGGACACCTCCCCTGGACCTGATGAGATCCCCTACGCCATGATCCGGAACCTGCCTTATCCTGGTAAGTGTAGGTTACTGGATCTTTACAACGAAATTTTTAGGTAAGGCGTTTACCCTCCACAGTGGCGAGAAGCTATCATTATTCCGCTGCTAAAAGAGGGTAAAGATTCATCGCAACTAACTAGCTACCGTCCAATATCCTTGACTTGCTGTTTCAGCAAGGTACTGGAAAAAATAGTAAACAACCGTCTCGTCTGGTGGCTGGAATCCCACAACCTTATACCTAAACATCAATGTGGGTTCCGCCGATACCATTCGACTACGGACCATCTTGTTCGCGTCGAGAATGCTATTCAAGACGCTTTTCTCCAACGAAAACACCTTGTGGCCGTGTTCTTCGATTTGGAGAAAGCTTATGATATGATCTGGAGGTATGGCATTCTCAAGAAGCTGCACGACTGGGGTTTAAGAGGTAACCTGCCTCAGTTCGTAAAAAGTTTTCTGACTGACCGCACGTTTCGTGTCCGGGTAGGTGACACTGAGTCTGAGGCCCACTCCCAGGAGAATGGTGTTCCTCAAGGCTCCACCATTAGTGTCACCTTGTTTTCCATCGCAGTCAGTCATATAGCAGCTTCAGCCCCAATTCGTCGTTGCTTGTACGTTGATGACCTCACCATATTCTATGCAGCCGATTCCATCGAGGATATCCAACAACGGCTGCAACAAGGCATCAACGAAGTGATGACTTCTGCAGAAGCTCTTGGTTTTCGATTTTCACCCCAAAAGACATCAGTGGTTCACTTCTGCAGAAAGCGCAACGCACATCCGGATCCCGTCCTCACATTGAAAGGATCCAGTCTCCAGTGCGTTGATAGCGTAAGGTTTCTAGGGCTCATATTTGATAAACAACTTATGTGGCGCCCACACCTCCAAGCCTTAGCTGCGAGTTGTCGCAGGACAATAAACATGCTTAAGTGCTTGACAGGTGCATCGTGGGGTGGGGGCCGGGAGTCGTTGCTTCGCCTGTATCAATCGCTAGTTCTGACTAGGATTGATCACGGCAGCATTGTTTACTCCTCCGCTCGGGCGTCTGCGCTTCTACTCCTAGATCCTGTTCACAATGCAGGCATACGACTGTCTACGGGAGCATTTCGAACGAGCCCTTCTCTGAGCCTCTGCGTAGAGTCGGGTCTGCTTCCGCTGCGACTGAGACGTGAGCGTCTCTTGCGGGGGTATATGCAACACCTACGCATATCAATCACCCGACTCTATTCAGATACCGTTTACAGGGGCTCTACGGTCGACGTCCCACCATAAGTCGACCAGTGGCCGTTCGAACGCAGGAGTTATTAGAGAGTCTGCATTTACAGTTCGCCAGGGTGCTTCCCAAACGTCCTATGGAAGTGCCCCCTTGGCTGATCCCTAACGTAAGGTGTCGTTTCGACCTGACTGGTCTCAACAAGGAAGAGACCAGTTCATTCGAATATCGATCCCGCTTTTATGAGATCATTAGCGAACTTGACTCTCTCTGCATATACACAGATGGTTCCAAAACAGCTACGGGTGTTGGAAGTGCCATCGTCATTCGTGACGATCCTCACGCTTGGTCACTTCCTCCCCAGGCCACTGTGTATACTGCAGAATTATTTGCGATTTTGCAAGCCTGCGATTCTGTTAAACATCCGAAGAGAGCGCATTCCTCATTTGTTCCGACTCGTTGAGCGCGTTGCAAGCGATCTGCCACTCTCATACCATCGATCCACTGGTGCAGAACATCTTGACGTATCTCTACATGCTCCGCCAAAAGTCTATCACCTTCTTTTGGATTACCGGACACGTAGGGATACATGGCAATGAACTCGCCGGCCAGGCGGCAAGTCATGCCGCCGCAGTCGGTGAGCCACAGGACATTGCCATACTCCCAGAGGATCTGAGAGTGTGCGTTAGATCCGCGATCGATCAGAAATGGCAACGTGAGTGGAACAATCTCACGGCGAAGCTCAAACAGGTGAAACCTGAGGTCCGAAGAACTCCGGCACCTGTAAATCTGAGCCGGCGAGAGAGTGTGGCCCTGACACGTTTACGCTTGGGCCACACGGCTTTAACACATCGTCATTTTCTCGCCGGTGAGGATCAGCCAAGGTGCGCCGCCTGCGGGACGGCGCTGACCGTGAGGCATATAGTTGAGGAATGTGTAGCCCTTGCGCCATTGCGCCAAAGGCTGAAGCTCCCCAATAATGTAGCCGAAGCTTTAGCTTATGATGCAGTCTTTGAAAGAAAGATGCTTGAATTTCTCCGAAATTCGCATCTTCTTCAGAGACTTTAGGGGCATTACATCTCTTATTTTATTCAAAGTCGTCTCTTTTTATCTCCCCCGATAGTATTTTAATTTCAGTATATTTTAATTTTATTTGTTCATGACATTTTGTGTGTTAATTTATTTTTTTATTAACATTACCCTGTTCCAGCTGGTCTGGCAGGGTACTTTTAGTCTTGTTTTTATGCCACTAAGGGCCTTTACACCCTTAGTGGTACGTTGTCATTTATACGTGTTATTTTGTTTTTGTTATTGTTTTTTAACGATGTACTACCGAAGGCTTTTTACACCCAAGGTGGTACATCATTTGTTCTCCTTTTCTGTGATATTTTGTTATGCCGCTGTAGGCCTGTTGTTATGGCTCTACAGCGGTATTGCTTTAACTACTTATTGCTTCACTGGTCGGCCTGTGGCCTCCCAGTGACGCAATAAGTTTTATCTGTGATTATAACTGTGATATATGTTTCTAGTCTCTATGTTTTCTAGTCGATTCTCTCCACTCCGGGGCCTTTTACACCTCGGAGGGAGTTCCAGCGATGGTTTCCAGGCCTTGGTGACCGGACGCTCTGTCTAGTACTTATCGTACCATCACCAAGGACTGTCCGCTCTTTTTAAGCCCTGGGATGGCAGGGCCCATCGATGGATTTTATTATGTGTATGTTTTGTCCTTTGTCTATCGCATTTATGTGTTCCTGTCTGTTTTGTGTATGTTTTTATCTTTACCGTTTATGGCGGCGCATGCCCTCTGTTGGCGATGCCGCCGAGTGCTGCTGACCGCGCCATCCACCGGCAGCAGTACCCCAATTTTAATCAAAAAAAAAAAAAATTATTTTTTAAAATTTATACAAACATAACCTACCCTAACAATAAATATAGAAAAGAAATGAATATGACATTTGTAAATACATAAGCGAAAATGATCTATTTGTTAAATATTTTAATATGTAGATTAATGTTATTTAACAATAAGTGTTACCAATTTAACCTATTAACTAGTATTTTAAAACTACTTGTTAATATTTTAGCGTATTGTTAATTAAAAATATTTGAATAAACGTAAAAGGATGTAATATTTTTTTTTTAAAATTTATGCAAAACTAACCTAACCTAACCATAAATATAGAAAAGAAATGAATATGATATTTGAAAATACATAAGCGGAAATGACCTCTTTGTTAAATATTTTAATATGTAGATTAATGTTATTTAACAATAAGTGTTACCAATTGAACCTATTAACTAGCATTTTAAAACTATTTGTTAATATTTTAGCGTAAGTAGTAGGTTTTGGACAGAACGGAGCCCACCTCCCCACCTGCCGACTTTTTGAGCTACCTCGGATGGAGGCAAAACTACCGAGGTGGTTCTAGAAGCCTCCGGCGGTGGGTGGAGCAAAATTTTTGTTCAACCTAAGTGAACCCAGCGGAACTTGATCCAACCTAACGACATCTAGTGAATTTTTTTCCAACCTAAGTGAACCCAGCGGAACTTGATCCAACCTAACAGAACCTAAGGAAATTTGGTGTAACCTAACAATTTTTTTTCTAACCTAAGAATTCCCTAATAGATGGCGCAGCCACTTTTGAGATTTGTAAATTCACAGCTAGATGGCTCTCGTAGTTTGGATAATAGCGATCCCTGTGCGTAAGTTTGAAAAATTGTCAATAGATGGCATCGAAAACCTTTTTCGATAGTTAAAAGATGGCGTCGTTAGTCTGAACCACCGCGTATTCTATACCTAGATTCAAAATTCCATGAAAAGGTGGCGTTGCTTTCATAATTTTATATTTTTATCTGAAAACAGGTTTAAACTGTCAGCTGACGTCACTAAAGGTAAACTGATATCAAACAGCGAAGATTTCTCTCTAATATGCAAAAATGAATTTTATCATATGATTGTATATTTTTATCTGAAAACAGGTTTATACAGGTTTTCTCTAAATAAAAACACATTTTTTTTATTTTTAATTTTTAATTTTTATTAAATAAAAACACATTTGTTTATTTTTAATTTTTTTAATTTTTTAATGTTTTCTTATTTTAATAAATTTATTTTAAAAGAAATTTACAGTAAAAATGTTTAAATGTTATTACAATAATATTTGTATACGGATATGACATTTTCCATGGCGCAAGTTGCTCCGGAATGATAGCCGCATCGAGGACTAGTGTATGTTGATGTTATGATTCTCAACTTAGGGCAAATTGTTATTTCTTCAAAGTTCATTATGGGCGCTGACGGTAGTAGTCGTTTCAAATAGCGTACTTTTTCTTCTCCCTTCGCATAGATGAAGCGAGTTCCGTGTAGATTGTTTATTAAAATGTATTGTAGTTCCTCGTATTCAATATGTCCATCCATCCAGGCGAACCCATGATGGTTTTTCCGTAACCAGCGAGCTGTGCGTTGATCTTTTTCACTTAATCCGCAAAACGGTATTGGTGATTTGAAAATATAGTGTTGTAGTATATAATCTTCACCACAATTTTCTTCGGAAGAATCGAATTTCAACAGAGCTAATTCCTTTATGTAGAATTTCCCATTTGTTGAATTTGGAAATCCTTGGAAGTCAACAATTGCTGTGTCGGTCTTCATTGTGCGTTGTCTAGAGCGAAACTGGCTGATTTATAGTCGGATTGCGATGCTTTTATACATTTTTTGTAACAATATTCGTCAATGGATTATATTGAACCACACGGTCATGTAGTAGAAGACAGAATGCTGATGTATTCTCCGGCACCTCCTTCAACGTTTTAAATTCAATTCGAATATCCGCCGGTCAACTTTTCAATGATTCGTTATCGTGTTATTTTATTGTGTAAAATCAATTAGTTTGTCGACCCCAGGTTGGTGTAGTGGTTAGCAACTCCGCTCTTATCTGGTAGGTTGTGAGTTCGAAACCAACCGGGGGAGATTCGTCATCTACATTACTACGCCGCTCATTAGTTTATCGTAGAATTGTTGGTATTTCAGAGTTTTCAACGAGTTGTTTAATAATTTCCTCTCGACGCTTCGCTTTACTTAGTTCTCTTAATTCTGCGTTAGAACATTGAAGAAGATTGATGTAATGATCCGTAAATTACATACAACAGAAATATTCCGATATTTCAATATTTTCAATATTTCGTCTATAATTGAACTTGAAAAGTCTACAAACCACCTCTATAAATTCAATGGTGTTTGTTGAATAATTTTTTACTATTTTAATACACAAGTCGATCAATTGGTGATCTTTGATTCCTCACAGAACACTTTCTTGCATATGCACAAATTTTTAATATAATAATAAATTTTACAAGTTAAAAAAGTGATCATTGTGTAGGGTAGACCGGGGTTAGTTGGGTACAGAGGTAAGTTGAACATGTAAAAATTACCCCACACAAAAGATATGGTCAAATTACCACACTTAAATAAATCAGTCTTATCCAATTAACCACATTACAGAGGTAAGTTGAACATATAAAAATTACACCACACAAAAGATATGACAAAATTACGGTTATTTGGATAAGGGTGACTTAAATAAGTTACCCTTATCCAATTAACCATATTAAAGAAATTTGTATCATTTATAAATAATTTTTTTGAAATATTTATATGGAAATATTATCACAATTAATACATATATATGTATCACTAGTATTAGGTACGCAATTAATATGCGCCCAATTTTTGCACAACTGACATTCAATCCACGTTTCTTTGGGGCTACACTTTGAAAATAGTTCATTGCATATTAAGCAAGAAATCCTTGGTAATAATATTAAGCAATTACTATTAATACAAATATTAATTTTTTTAGTAACTTTTTTACACTTTTTTTTTATATTTTGTTCTTTCTCTAATGTTTTTATTTCTATTGAATCGGTTAAAACACTAGATTTTCTTTTCCTCTTGGTTTGACCCTGTTCTTTTGAAGCAGCCCTTGGGTACGGTCGAACTATTTCTGGAGAAAATATTGTACGTGATGATGTTAAAATTTGCGATTCTGGGGGATCAGTTACGAATGACGGAGCGAAATCATCTTGAGTAAAAATATTTTCATTATATGGAAATATTCCAGTCTTTTTAAATCCTTTTATGATATTTGTATTAGTTGTAGCTAATGGTAATGAATCTGCTACTATTTTTGGGATATCATATATTGTTATTTTTTCACCTGGATTATTTCTTAACCATAAATCTTGTGCAGTTGAAGCATATTTCTTAAATGGTCCATACACAGCCACATCAAGTGGTTGTAATTTATGGCTACAATGTGGTGGAAAGGATAACATTACGATCCCATTATCTTTCGCTAAGTTTAAGGTTGGTACATGTAAATGTGAGGAATGATTATCTAATAAGAGTAATACTGGATTATTAATAGATGGTTTAACGTGTGCGATGAAATGCTGCATGTACATAAAAAATTCTTCATTTCGCAACCGCTAGAATTTCCTGCACCAATAGAACCTTTTGGTCCATTATTAATAAAATGATTTTTATATTTTTTTCGTGGAAATACGAACATAGGAGGCACTGTATTTCCGTTTGCAGAAACAGCACATATTAGTGTGACATTAGTGCCCCGTTCAGCAGAAGTTATGGAGCCAACATTTTTTTTACCTTTGGCAGCAATTATTTTAGTAGGTCTTAATACAGTACTAATTGAGGTTTCATCAACATTATAAATATTTGATGCGGTAAATTGATATTTATTCTTAACTTCAGCTAATTTTGTGAAAAATGGTTTTAAATTTTGAACATTAAATGATGTCGCTCGTCCGATACTTGTTGCTTCTGGTTTTCTAATTGATAATTCTCGATTCCTTTTTAGAAAACTAGTAAGCCACTCTTTGCCAGCTATTTTATTAATTTTCCATATTTCAGGCATTTTAATATTAAATTTTTCAGCACACTCATAAGCAAGCTGGCGAACATTTTTCGGAGTCAATCCATAAAATATCGAAGCCATTTGTAGTAAATAATCTTTTAATGCAATTTCCTGGTCCTTAGAAAATACTTGTCTAGGTTTTTTATAACCAATTGTCGGTAAATCTTGCGTTTCCTTATTTTTATATGCTTTTAACTTAATTATATAACGTGATAGTGTCGTACGTTTAATATTAAATTCCTTTGAAGCAGCATTGATACTTCGGTTTCCAGATATTATTGTTCTTGCGGCATCATTAAATGTTTCGATAGATATAAAACCTCTTTCAGTTTTACGTTTATAATTTCTCATATCTAATAGAAATAAAAAAACAAATATATAATAAAAGAAAATCTTAATCATAGTTTTGTTAATGAAAAAAATTTTACTTACTTGTTATTTGTAAATGATACAAATTGATAATTGAAACTGATGTATTTTGTTAAGATAAATCTATTACTGTTTTATATTAAAAATTTATATATTTGAAGAAAATTTCAATTTTTGTAAAATGAGTGTACATTATAATATATAAAATAGCATTGTGAAATAAAAGCACATAATATATGAAGGTATATGCACTTAAACTTTGTAATTAAACAATTACGGTCACATACAAAAAGTAGTCACAAACGCCACAAACTTCACAAACACAAATCGTTCACATTTTTATATGTAAAATTTATAATTTTGAAGAATATTAAAAATATTTAAAGTTTCAATTACTTTGTCAATTTCACTAGAATTGAGTAGAATTTACTAAACGCGTTTTCAATCTCGCGACCATCATCAGAGTGATGATGGTCGCGAGATTGAAAACGCGTTTAGTAAATTCTACTCAATTCTAGTGAAATTGACAAAGTAATTGAAACTTTAAATATTTTTAATATTTAAAATGAAATTTCACAAAGTAAACCTCTCAACAGTAAATTATTTAATTTTGAAGAAAATTTCAATTTTTGTAAAATTAATATATATTAAAACCACTTTTTAAGTAATAGTTTAAAAAAATAGAAACAAGTTCGCATTTACATGTATTTTGTTAAAAGTAACACAATTCGTTCACTTTTATTATATATAAAATTTATAGTTTTGGAAAAAATTACAAATTTTTTTAAAATTAATAATGGTTGTAACCACTTGTAAGAATAATTGAAAAAAATAATAAAAACAAGTTCACAAAAAACAATGTTTAAGTGCATATAACAACACATATTATGTGCTTTAACTTCACGACGCTGTATCGTACACTAAACTTTTTATGTTTCCTATCATTTAATATATTCTGGTTTATAAAAAAAGGGGGAAACATCACAAACACATACGTGTTACTAAACATATATGTGATATATGTGGTATGTTATTATGTATGTTTTAATATTTAAACAAGGGTGCCACCCCAACACATCTTACTGAATATATATATATATATATATATATATATATATATATATATATATGTATGTAATATGTGTTATGTATATGTAGTTAAAATACAAATGAATATATATATGTAAAACTTTTTATGTTTCCTATCATTTAATATATTCTGGTTTATAAAAAAGAGGGAAACATCACAAACACATACATGTTACTAAACATATATATGATATATGTGGTATGTTATTATGTATGTTTTAATATTTAAACAAGGGTGCCACCCCAACACATCTTACTGAATATATATATATATATATATATATATATATATATATATATATATATATATATATATATATGTATGTAATATGTGTTATGTATATGTAGTTAAAATACAAATATTGATTTTTATTTTTCTTACGTATTTAGAAAGGTTTTTTATATGATATTGTATGTATACAGTATTGAAATGGCTTTTTATCTTATGATAATGTATGAAAAATGTAGATTTAAAATACTAATGGAAGTAAAATATTTTAATACGTTAACAAAAGTCAGGTGAATGTATAATATTTTAACCAAAAGTAAGTTAAAGTATTGAAATATTGGTATATGTGAATGTTTTATTATGATTTTTCTAACTATTCATAAAAGTTGATAAAACGTACACCATAAATAACAAATTATAAATTTACTCTTAAACTATTATTTTTACATAAAAAATACTTATCCACATTTGTTTATTTTAAGAAAATACATCATAATTTTAAAAAAAGTTTTAATATTTATGAATTTTTAATAGTTTTGTATCTTATGATAATGTATGAAAAATGTAGATTTAAAATACTAATGGAAGTAAAATATTTTAATACGTTAACAAAAGTCAGGTGAATGTATAATATTTTAACCAAAAGTAAGTTAAAGTATTGAAATATTGGTATATGTGAATGTTTTATTATGATTTTTCTAACTATTCATAAAAGTTGATAAAACGTACACCATAAATAACAAATTATAAATTTACTCTTAAACTATTATTTTTACATAAAAAATACTTATCCACATTTGTTTATTTTAAGAAAATACATCATAATTTTAAAAAAAGTTTTAAAATATATGAATTCTTAAAAATTTTGTATCATTTACTATTAATATGTAAAAATTTTTTCTAAGTTCAAATATACATTGATTTTGTATGTAAGCGATGTTGTTGCAGTCATCTGACTTATATTGAGTACAAACATCGTCTTACGATGTGTGTTGTTACTGTACTATGTTTTATGTGTCTATATAAAAATCAAAAAAACTGAAAAAAAAAATGAAAAATTTTAAAAAAAATTCTTATATTTTAATATAAACTTTAAAAAACTTCATTAATAATTATATATTTTATAGTTTTTATCATTTTTATAACAAATTAAAACAAAAAAATATAAAAAAAAAGTAAAATTTACCACGCTGCAAAATCCAAAACTTATATATGATGATGGTACCTTTTTAAATATCGATGTGTGTAGTTGACTTAAACATTATGAACGGTTCGGTCAAAGTATATATAGCTATTATGTATGTGTGTAAGAGCATTACATTAATAGTTTTATTTTGACTAAGTTCTGTTCTTTTGAAAATATTATTTTTTATTTAAGATGATATTTTCAAATAATTTTAATTTACTATAGTAACATCGTAAAGGTACTTCGTCGAAAAATTATGAAAATATATAAAGTAAGTGTTTTGGTATTAAAAAAAATATGTGTTTTTATTTATTAAAAATTTTTATGATTTTTATTAATAATTCACATATATTTTTATTAACCCAAAACCATTTATATATAATTTTTATAATTTTTTAATATTATCCTATATTATGTCAAAGCAAGTCCATGGGCTATAGGTGTTAAGCCTTAGGCTCTTATGTGGACAAACAATTTTATAAAATAAATTTTTTAATAAATTTATAATGCAGAAACTCACTACATACCAAGCGCGAATGAAGTGTGTTATTCGAACGTTAAAAAAATATATATTTTATATATTTAAAAATTGTCGCATACAATCTAGCGAAGAGTTATGAGCAAATGTTTGAATTATTTCAATAAAACTATATTACTTAAAATATATGGTAATAGTTTTTATTCAAATATGAATATTTTCAAAAAAGAATTTTTTTTATTTTTTTAAATATTAAAAATTTTAGAAAATATTTTTTATATAAAAAGTAACAAAAGAAATAAATTTATTTTTATTTCAATTTTTGTTATAATTTTTATATGTTTATATCAGTTTATGAAGAAATTTCATACTGATTAATAAATGAAAAACTTTTTAAAATATTTCTTTTTTTTTTAAATTGGAATAATTTTATTAAGTTTGGAACATACAGTTCCCTGGTTGATCCTGCCAGTAGTCATATGCTTGTCTCAAAGATTAAGCCATGCATGTCTCAGTACAAGCCATATTAAGGTGAAACCGCGAAAGGCTCATTATATCAGTTATGGTTCCTTAGATCGTACATACATTTACTTGGATAACTGTGGTAATTCTAGAGCTAATACATGCAAACAGAGTTCCGACCAGAGATGGAAGGAATGCTTTTATTAGATCAAAACCAATCGATGTTAACATATTTTTATAATATATTTTATGTTTTTTTATAATTTCATATATATATTTAATATATGTGCATCGTAATAATTTGGTGACTCTGAATAACTTTTAGCTGATCGCACGGTCTTTATAG